>VHKM01000513.1:597500-819116 GCA_007210695.1 Neogobius melanostomus
TGACTCAAGTACCTTCATTGAAGATGGACAACTCCTGTACGACTGAGAACTTACACAGACATCCTGTTATTGATATTGGGCTATACAAAACAATTGATTGATCGATTAAATTTTGAGATTTGTCAACACGCGTCAGATTTTGTCTGAGAAATTCCTCCAACATGGCTGCGCTCCGCCGTGTTTCCTACATGTATATAGTCTTCTCAATTTGCAAAGTAGTTATGGAATAACAATGAAATATGTGTCCGCTCGTGTCGTCCGCTTTGCCAGTTTACAAACAAAGACTTATGTCTCGGGCATTAGCCATCATTAAGGACCCGCATCCTGCCAGGGACCTGTTTGAACTTCTCCCTCTGGGAGGCGCTATCGTGCTATTAAATGTGATAAATGCTGCCACAGTTAAAGCTTCTTTCCACAAGCTGTGATGTCTTTGAATGGCTTTGATCAGGCTTCATTACCATTACCATTACTTTCTACCTTTTAATTGCGTTTTACAAATTTAAATTCTTAAGCTGTATTGTAACCTTTAACTTATTTAACTATGTGGCTTGTTTGTTTTTTACGGTTGTCTTTTTAAGTTTTATGAATGAATCTTTGACAGTGCACTTTGAGCTACTTGCATCTTTTTTCCAATGTGGTTTTATACTGCAAATGGTACATAAACTGAATCTGATATCCTTTTTTTCAAAGTCTGTCAGCTGTTGATAAATTACAATGAAGGTGAAAGTAATGTCTATTTTCTCTTTCAGACTTGCATCTGAAGATCCCCATGTAACGTGTCTACAGACCCTCCCACTCCTCCCTGGACCTGCCTGGACCTCCCTGGGCCTTTCTGGACCTCCCCACTCCCCTGGGCCCTCCATCAACCTCAGACAGCTGCTAAGTGCCTGCTCACACTGGCCTGTCTCCTCCTGCTCCTGGATGTACCATAATGTAACCTCAAGACTGACAAGGGAGAGGCTGGCACGCTCAACAGCGCAAATATTACTCATCCGTTAGTTAGTTACAATGATTTGAATTCAGACTCACGGGCTTGACTGGGGATTTATGGTAGTTTGAAGATTTTTATTTTTTTATTTTTTTCTTATTGCACCTTGAGAATATGAGTTTTCAATTTCTTTGATTTGGTCATTTTAAGTGGAATTACATGACTTCCATTGCCTTGGATGCACAGTGGCTTCAGTTTTCCGGCCTCTTTTTATGTAGAACTCCGATACTAAAATCCGGTTCTATTGGTAAAAAAAAACTACCATAATGTTCAGACTATTAAGCGCACCTGAATATAAACTGCACCAACTAAATAATAAATGAAAAACAAAAGTGTACATATACAGTATATGGGCCGCAGGTGTCCACGTTGTACCATGATTTATTTACACAGAAAGATGGCACACGGAAAGATTTTTAGAATTGTTAATTAAACGCATGCTTTTTCCAAACAGTGCCTGTAACACGCCAGTAAAACAGCATGTGCAGTTCCTTGTGGGTTTTCTGTGATTGAGGGCCTGTGCATGAGGTGCATCTTCCTCGGCACATTATCTCCTCCACTCAAAGATCTCTAATAAAACTCTAGATAGGACATGGCCATTCTAAATCAAATATTCCGTAGTGACACATTCAGACCCATATTTTCTTTTGATTTCTTCAGTAGTATCTTTTGGTAAAGAGGGAAATTCTTCAACTACAGAGCCACAGTGGTGCTGCTTTTGAACATTGGTTGAAGTTTTTAGTTCTGCCGTAAATTCTATTCATTTTACATTTTCCTTACCGGAGTCCCAACATATTGGTGTAGAAATAAATAGAAGGGCGTGTGTACTCTTAAACCAAAAGAAATGTAAAGAATTCCTCAGCACTGTCACAATCCCAAAATTCCAAAAATAAGTATTTAAAGGGATGCCGGGGGTTCTGTGGTGAACACTGATCATAGACGGAATGTTTTTACGGAAAGAAAATACAAAATACAGTGACATTCTTTTACAAATGTTCTGTTATACTTTATTTTTTAATACATATTCTATAATATATTGTGATTTATGCTCATGAGTTGGCACACATCTGATCAGCACCTGTTTGATGATATTTTGGAAAGGTCTATGGGAAAAATGAATGACTTCAAGATGGGCAATATTGTTGAGTTTAATGGACACTGAGAGATTTTTGCAAAAGGTTGTACAAAAGGTTCTCAAACCATCAGCTGTACTGGGTTGTTTCAATGTTGAGGACGATTCACCTAGAGGCTTTGTCAGCAGGCTGTATTTAATACTGTTCTAGTAGCGACATGATTAACACTATAACAAGCCAGTGCAGATGACAGCTAGAGAACCTTTATCTACGATGGTGAGCTCCCGTGCGATTGAGAGCAGACCTGACTCGAGAGCGCGTTATGATGAATTCAAATCATTTTAACACATTTGGATATATTCTAAAGACTTCCGATGTGTTTTGTCTCCGATGCTGGGAATGTCACGGACCACGCTGTAACGGCAAACTTCTCTCGCCTTCTCCGCGTCACTCGCTTGGAAAGGGACGTCAGCCGTGACCAAAGCTGCGCCTGATCGTGTCTTTGAAAGAGATTTATTTTCCTTGACTGCTCACATGTACATTTGATCTTTTTGTTAACGTGTCGTACTGTGCGGGGAACGTTCGGGAGAAGGTCTGCATGTCTCTCGATTAAAGCACTTGGAGGACTGCGCATGCACAAGGAGCTGGATGATGGACACTTTTTTTTTCTCATTTCTTTTTCATTTGTCTGCCATTTTTAGTTTTGTTTCATAGTTTTCATGATCAAAAACTGTACACTGCAAAGATATGTGCAAACATCAATGGCTTGGATTTCCATTTTTATCATACATTTAAGGCCAGACGTGCAGGGGAATAGGGAAGCTTTTTCAAATTACAGATATAAAATTTAAAACTTTTGCTGTAAATTACTGGCATAAATATGAGGAAAGAAATGTGTTTTTGTTGTCATTTCATTCATTTATTCATGTTTTCATATAAAAAAAAAAAAAAAGGTGTATGCCTAAAAATGACCCAAATGACCCATATTTTCGCCGACTGAATAATGGGTCGAGCCGGGTTTAAATGTATGGTTTTATTTTGGGACATATGAGTTACAAAGAATTGTTCAGAGTGGATTTTGGATCTTTTAAAATAAGCTGTTAATTAGTGAAGAAGAAGAAAAATACTTTGCCTTGTTTTTGAAATTCCAAACTCAATAAATCAGGCAGGAATTAGTAACTGAAAAAAACCTTAAGACCGGAAAGTTTGGAGTCTGTAAGAGCTACTTATGTGGAGATATTGTCACCACAATGTGAGAAAACTGCATTTTAAGAGAATGGCCTTTGAAATTAACATTTCCCAAATAAATAATGAAACATGTAATTGAGAAGATTAGTGACTGTTTTTTGTTTGTTTTTGTTTTTTCAGATGAAAGTATATAAAAGAGACCAATTTGACCTAGAACCTGAAAATTGAACAAAATTACTTTTTCCCTTAAAATGGACATATCCTGTAGATGTGGCTTAAAAACCACCTTAAAAAAATAGCGTTGCTATTTTACGTAAGAATTAAATACTAACAGTAGAGCTGGTGAAGGCTCTGGCGTTGGCTCCATTTGTACTGGGAGGTCGGAACTTGGAGCTAGCAAAGTCGTTTTTTTCTGAGTTTAGTGTTGCAGTTGTCAAGTCGGAAATTTGAATTGCATTAAATAAAATAAGAATAAATTAAGCTGCGATGATGGTAAAAAATACAACATAATATGGAACTAACTTTTATAACTACTAACGAATTTGTATCACACTATATCTGCAAACTGAAGCATATTTTTACATTTTACTAACGTTTTATATACCCGAACATTGTGGTTATATTTACGATTTCATAAATAATGAATATGAATCAAGAGAGCGCAGTTGGCATTAAGCCGTGAGAAACATAAGCAACATTAGAATTGCAGAGCTAACAGTCCTTTTTATGACCGCAGCGAGCAAGCAAAGAAGGACAACTGAAATGTTAAGAACACAAGAAATTAAAAAATATTTTATTCAGTTATTATTTACTGCTAACACCGTGCGCAGCCCTGTTGTTTTTCCCAAACAGGTAGCGCAAGCTGTTAGCACCCGTGCTTCACAGCTAGGAGGTCCCCGGTTCGATTCTGTTGAGTTTGCATGTTCTCCCCGTGTCTGCGTAGGTTTCCTCTGGGTACTCCGGTTTCCCCTACCACAAAAACATGTACAATAGGTTCCCCTCTGGGGCCAGGACTCCCCTGAAAAGAGATTATTAATCTCAGTGGAACTTTCCTGGTTAAATAAAGGTCAAATAAACTCTGGGCTAGTGAGGATCGTCGGACCTTCCCAGTGGGAAATCCGACCAGGGTTGCCAGATTCTCAAAACCAATATATCGTACCAAGCTTCTAAAACTATCGTATTTCAGCACAAACTATCGTACACTATAAATATGTCAATAGCGCTGTAGCACCTGCGCAAAATGTGGCTCATATCATCACCTCCACAAACTACAACACAGGCTCACGCACTGTCACATTACGCACACGCATGACATGACAACACAGGCACTCACCTAAGAGATGAACTTCACCTCCTCGTCGGAGTCATTCACTTCTGCAGGCACTTCTGATGCAGACGTTCGTGTACAAGTTTGCTAAAGTTATTGAGCGCAGCAACATAGCTTTGTAGGTTTGAAATCCAGACATCCCCCTCCATTCTTCAGACACTGATGCCTGGATAAGCTCGTTAAGAGTTGCAGTAATCAGTCGATTGCTGGATTTGGTTTTATCAGATTGGAGAACACACACACTCACATGAGGCGTTAGAATGAGGAAAAATAATTAGCTAAAGAAGCGGGAAAATTACCAACTCGCGAGAGGTGAGACGGGGTTACGTCTTGCTGACCAATCAACTGCCATGACTGCAGCCAAGGCAGGAGGATAATGTGATAGTGGAACTGTAAAACTGATCCAGGGACAGTCTCTCCTTCTGGCAGCAGATATTACACCTAGGTGAATACGGAGTCTGACTCCAGATCAGAGCGAAAGCAAAGCGCTGTTGAGAGGGGACGGTGCATTTAACCAGACTTTATCTGGCGCTCTGAAATTATCGTACATTTAGGGCTTTTTTAAATTATTGATCGTACATCGTACAGGGGTTAAAATTATCGTACAAATACGATAGTTATCGTACATCTGGCAACCCTGAACCCGACATAGGGGGTCGTTCCAGTTGTAATTTCCCACTGTGAGGTCGGAAATTCCGACTTCCCAGTACAAACGGAACGCAGCAATGGTTTCATTGGTTTACGGCGTGGTTAGCTACTTTAGCACGATGTGGTTAGCTACGTCAGCAGAAGTATTTTTTATTTGAAAACAGCATATTTTAGTAGCCTGACCATCGCCAGACTAAAATCACAAGTGATATTTAGTCTGGGGACCACCAATTAATTTTCTCGTAGGAGAGGTGTTGGGTACGATTGTCCATAGCCGTTTATTGGGCGCTACGAATGTCTATCAATGCGTCTGCACGTAGCCATAGCCAATCGTATCAGATGACGTACTCGCTATAAACTTTCGAGCTAAACTATTTAGAACACGGTCTAAAGCTTGATCCAAAGATGGCGTCGTGTCTGCTGCTGTCATGTTCCGTAAATAGACTTTTTTTTTTTTTCATATGTCAAAAAGCAGGTCATCGTTCTGTGATTGGTCCCCAAATCTATGCGAAGATTTCGGCCATGGTCCCCAGACTGCTGTGAAGTTCGAAAGGATTTGAGCGCACACAGCAGTCTGGGTATTCCCAGGCTAATATTTTAGTGAAATTATGCCAAATATCTAAATACCATTTTCAAAGTGAAGAAATGCTAAAGAACATTTGAAATGTTTGGCACCTTAAATGATTATCCAACCATCCATCCATCCATCCATTTTCTACCACTTGTCCGTTGCCGGGTCGTGGGGGCAGCTGTTGGAGCTGCACCAGCCCCTATGGCTCTTCCTGCAGGTGGTGGGTCCACAGAAGGACGGCCTCATGGTTCTAACCGGGCCTGTTGGTCTCTCATAAGGGGCTTCTGAACCGCTCTCTGTCTGACCCGTCACCTAGGACCTGTTTGCCATGGGAGACCCTACCATGGGGAACCAAGCCCCCGACAACAGAGCTCCCAGGATCATTCAGGCTCAAACCCCTCCACCACGTTAAGGTGGCAGTTCCAGGAGGGGCTTAAATGATTATAAATGCTAACCTTTACAGAAGAGGGTTCTGTAGTTGTTGATTGAGTGATTTGAGGGGTTGCAGCCTGAAAAGTTTTGGAACCCTTGTCATAGAAGAACAGCTAAATCTAACAGCTTTGCTTAAGGATTATTCAGAACCATGTGAATATAGTAAAATACCATACTCCAAGTGTGTCTTTGACGAGGGAACGTTGTAACATGGTTTAAAGCTCAAAGTCCATTATGCATGATACGTATGCCCACTTTAAGTTAATTTATGTAAACATATCTACCATTTGAAAAACAAAAGTATTTTTAATCTGGCAGCACTTACAGAAAGTGTTTCCAACTTTACGATGAACCTTTGGATTTTAAGATGACAGGCAGGACCTTTGACCTGGGCCAGATCTTGGATTTGGAATGTGAGCCCAGCCATCAATCTCTGAGGAAAGTAAAATAATCCAGTTCTAATCAATGTCTTCAGTGTGGTCCAATGCCTTTTGGAATCAAACTGCTTTTAATAGAAATTTCTTTGTAAATGCACAACATTGCTCAACCTTTTTCTTGTTTACTCTACGGTCTGATTTGTATCGAAAATGCAAAATAATCCTAGTCCAAAACGCATTCTGTTGCTGTTTTTTTCTTTCCTGTTTACTTGGATAAATGATAAATGCATTGATTTGTTTTTGCATTTGTGGCATTAAAAATGATGTTTCGGCATTAAAACAACATAAAAAAGCATTGAATTGGACTCGCTGCTCCCCATAACACCAGAGGATAGGCCCCTGTACTTGTACTGCAGTTTGAGAACCACGTGTTTTAACACTGTTCCCTTATCAGAAACATACCTGGAGTAGTACTTGGTAATCCAGTATACTGCAGAGCACTTCGTTCTTCAGAGGTTAAACCCTGCTGAGGTTTTGTAAGCCACAGTTATGCAGGATGTTGAAAGATGCCATTTGAATGTGCGTGCATATTTTTCCAGTGGATGTTGCATGGCTCAGACTGCGTTGTATAGAATCTGATGGACTGATACCAGGCTGTGGAAGGCTGTGTCTGACCGGGTTCGCCGGGCGAATCTGCAGCTCCGGTTTCTATAAAGGTGTATTATTTTATTAGAGTATTAAATATATCGACCTCATGTTTGGGTCTGAGTCTTTATTTCACATGGACACAATAAAAGTCTAAAGCAACAGCTCTCTAGTCCCTTTTTATAGAGCTCTCCAGAGGCTTTCTGTATTTCTACTGAAGCTACTCTTTGAACTTAAACTTTTTTTTTGCTTGCAAAAAACGTAAAATTCAAAATCAATTGTAGCCTAAACTCATTCCTCACGTTTCTAAGGCGTGTTTGAGATGAAGTTCTCGCCTGGATTGTCGGCCCAGCAGCTGAGGGTGTTGAAAAGCGTCTGGACTCAAGTTGGACACATAACGGCCCCAAGAACAGAGAGGCCCAAAATTATAATAATAATAATGCATCTCCTTCAAAATGTGACTTCACGTCGTCTTTCACTCTCCACTGTGACCGGTTCCTGAAACTACAGGCTGCTCACTTTCTGTTGGTGCATCTGAACCAACTTTGCTGCTATTTGCTGATGATTGTTTTATGTTTTGCCTGATGAATCAACAGAGAGATTTCATGCATGATGCCTGTGTGTAAAGTCTCCCCTGATCACTGGCCATGTTGACAGGTTTTTTTTAATCTTCGGGCACGATTCAACACGATTCAATGTCATTCATTTACAGTGGCCTCAGTGTGGGAACACTTCACGGCCGATGCACAGTGCGGCGGCACTTGGAGAGGAGTGCGGACGCACAGTTGCGCTGTTTTGCCAAGACGCAGGACATACAGAGATATTCAGAAGCAAACAGCTCCAAACAATGGATAACTGTTCCTCGTGGAAGACTTGATCGGTTATTCTTAACGGACACTTGGAGATTTTACTTCGAACATCTCCAATAGGACACAAAGTTTGAGAAGTGATTCATGGTTGTAGTGGTAGTAAAACAAAACATATAATTCTAGGTTCTAACAATGCTTTAAGAAATGCACCGTTGATACTGACCTTGAAAAACGTACCTTTGGAGCAAGTGCATAAGTTTGTCATATTAGGTTTAACTATAAATGATAGATTGAACTGATCTGATCACATTGATAAACTCGTAACCAAAATGGGTCGGGCTCTGTCTGTTATAAGAAGATGCGCCTGTTTTATGACAAGCTTTTCAGTTAAACAAGTCATACAGTCATTAGTATTGTCTCATCTCGATTATTGTTCGGTTATATGATATGGTCATGTGCTCCAAGGAAAGATATTCTTGAGCTTCAAGTATTGCAGAACAAAGCTGCAAGACTGGCTCTTCGCTGTCCACGAAGGACGAGCATTGATAACATGTGTTTGTCGTAGAATCATAAAAATCAGTACAGACGTGCATCATGACAAGTTGAGCAAAAAGTATTATTACGGCAACGCCGTCCACCATATTGGGTATCGGCCATTTTGGATGACAGCCCATGAAGCTGGAATCTGCCTTTATTTTTCACTTCGTACAAAATCTATCTCCTCCTAGAGCGTTTATCGGAACAAGCTAATTGTGGGTGGAAAATAAGCGTAAGAAGTAGAACTTTAAAAGTTAGCAAAATTACTTTTCTAAGTTTTAGGGTTTTTATGCGGCGAAGCCGCAAAACTGTAAGAAGTATTTTGAGATCGCAAACAAAAAATGGCTCCCATTCGCACATATGAAGCCCGATTTCGCTCATTGTTATCAGTTGTCACAGTCCTAAACACTTTCATTTGGCAAAATAATTCAGCGAGAAGTGAGGAACTAAAGGTTATCCAAAGTACTTGGATAACCTTTGTGGATTTTCTGCGGCACAGCCACAACCCTAAGTAAAATGTAAAAATATGCTTCAGTTTGCAGATGTAGTGTGATACAAATTCATACTAATTTTTCTCTCTATAATATTATTGAGCGCGGAGTGCGCGTTAACACATTCCAAAAATCCTAAAACTAAGACCTAGGGAAAAAAGTTAAAAACAAACATTAATCGCCTCCTTGCGGCTATATTTTTTTTGTATTTGTTCTTTGGATTTTGTATTCTGTATGGTTCTTATTATTGTGATGGACCCCAGGGAAGACTAGTTGCTACCCAGGTGGTAACTATTGGGGATCCTGATAACATATATCCACAGGTGAACAAAAATGTGCCTGGTGTCCTATTGTCGCTGGACGTTTTCAGAGCTACGCGAACGGTATAACAACTAAACTATGTACTAGGGCCTAGGACAGGTATGGGCAAACTTTTTGATGCAAGGGCCACATTGGGTTTTCGAACTCGCCAGAAGGGCCAGACCAGTTTGGAGCATTTCAGTACAACTCTCAATTTGACTGTAATGACACATTACAAAAGTGCAACAAATTGCAGCAGTTATGTAGTATCCTTCTTCATGTCAGTGAATATATTGGTATTGTTCACCCTTTAAACCAGGGGTGTCAAACTCATTTGGGTCGCAGGCTGACACTGAATTTGTGTTTTATTTGAACATGCAGAAGTAACTAAAACTACTAGTTTTAAAAATGACAAATTTGAAAAAATGTGAGGTCCAGAGTTGCTACTGCCAGACTGGTGGGGGACACATTTAAAAGGGGGTCTGGGAGTCCTTCCCCGGAGATTTTTTTAATTTTAATGGTCCATTTTGGTGCATTCTCATGTATTTTAACAGACCAATAGGTACATATTTTTCCCAGTTTCAACTGGACTCAGACCTTGTTTAGAACTAGTTTAGATCTGGTTTAGTCTTGGTTTAGACCTGGTTTAGTCTCGGGTACAAAGTCATCTGATAAAGCCTTACATGTGAGGGAGTCTGCAAAGAGAGAGGGAACTAGTTTGACAACCCGAACTAAGCATGCATGTTTCTCCTTATGCCCATGGGCCCTTCAACCTGCTGGACCCCTGGGCTTAGCCCTTGTAAGCCCCTGCATAAATCCGGCCTTGGGCTATGTGTTACCCTGATCTCTTAAGTCAGTGCCCTCTACTGGACACGTGTGAAATTCTTTCCTTTTTTAAATTTAAGTTGCCCCCTAGAGGCTGGAATGAGCACACTGGTTATTTCCCTAAAAGTTCATAACTTCCCACAGGAATGGGCTACAGACTTATTTTTTTACATACTAAGGAATGTGTGCTCTACAAGTCAGGGGTCGGATCTCGTGGGCCTTAGTTTGCCCACCTCTGGCCTAAGAGGTAATAGACAGTCCTAATTTATGAATAATGCATGAACAGCGCTTGTAATATTCTGTGACACTTTTGTTTAAACATTGCACGACTGTAAAAGAGCAGTCCCATAATATTTATAATCATTATGATGTAGGGCAGTGAATCCTAGTTGTATGAAACTTTGGGACATTTTTTAAGTGGTGCACCTAAATGAAAGTTTGTTGCAACCTTCATTTAGGGGCAACAAGGCTGAAGCCCTGTATTATAATATAACACAATAGACCCATTTGTCACATTTTTGTCTTTTAATAGCAAAACCAATGACAATATAAAATGTGATGACTTTAATAAAATACTTAAACTGCTATAGCAACAAAACATTCACAAATCTTCACATCTCCATCTTTTTCAGTATTTTCCCTATACCTTACATCTAATCCAAACTAAATGTCCTCTGGCTGCAATGTCCAGCTATAGTTCACGTTTAAGACAACCGAGAAGGCCTCTGGAGCTACACAACACACGGATGAAAACATTAGCCTCATAGCATAATTTTTATTTTAGTAAGTTCAGTAACAAAACCTTTATAAACAAAATGTGCAAACAGAATGGCACATTAGGAGGGAAACCATATAATAACAACATGAAAAATAACTAATTGATTACCATTCCCTGGAGGGTAACAAATCATTTACTGGGCTTTGAGTGTTTTAATGCAATAGTCATCATGAGCTATTTTTACAATTTATCAAAGCAATATTATTATTTCTTATTAATTTATATATTATTTAGTATGAATATCAAACCAATGACTGACAACAACTTTCCCGCTCCCATGAAGACAGTCGGCTAGCTTTTTTTCGGACATCTAGGGGGCTGTGTCCATGACAATAGTCTCCAGAAAAACACAGCCATCATGTTTGATCTCAATCGTCTTTAACCGGGAAATGATGTGTCAACAAAACCCAGTTTTCAACAATGAAACTGCAATGCATGCACTGTCTAACAAATGCAGCGGTGTGCCTCTTACGCTTTAACATACACAGTGACTAGAGAGAGAAAGTTTAGTCCTGTTACAACTTCCTGAAAACATTTGGATTTCTCTGGGAGGCATGGCGGTGTCCATTCTCCTCTTGTTTCTTCTTGTGTCCTCCGTTTATAAACATGTCTACACAGCAGAGAAACCGACACAAACATAAGATATTCAGCACCAGGTAGGCCAACACCTGGGAGAGTGTTTTTATTGCCTGCTCTGGAGTCTTAACAACTGAAAAGTATAGGCAGAAAAGTCTGTGGGCTGCAAGGTGAACACTGTGGCCACAAATATCACTTTTTTTTTTAATTATTCAGATGTGCCGAGCCAAAAATGAGAAGAAAGTAGCTGCTAAAAAAAACGAAGTATGAAGCAAATTCTAGTTAGTCTACAAATCTCCGCTTAGAGCCACAATATTATCAGTGCAGTAAAATATTAAAACGCGCCTGCTATGTGTGTCTCATCTCTCTGTTAGTGTTACGTTTTAGTAACACTCGTCTCACTTTGGACCAAAGGGAAATTTCCGAAAGCCGGGTGGATGTGTAACAAAAAGAGCCAAGGGGAGCAAAGCAGCCAAGCTAATGGAAAAGGCCTGTATGCTATGAGGCTAACGATGACGTAACACCACGCTCCACCATGGCGGCTCATGTTTTTAGAAGTCATTTGATGGTGATACAGTGTAGTCTTTGGTAGGGCTCGTCTCACACAGCAGGAGCGGGTGGGGCTTGTGGCGGGTTGGTGGTGGTGGCGGCGGCGGCAGTGGGCGTAGCTTGTCGAGGTAGGGTGTACATGGCACCCAGGAACTGATCGGCGATGCGGCCAGCTTCCCGAAGCCCACTGAGCAGCGCCCCATGCACTGTGGCCGGATAGTTGCGGATGGTATGCTCGCCGGCGAAAAACAGGCGAGGGACCGGCTGCAGGCAGAACACATTTAATATTGGCAAAATCATTAAATCATAATAGCATTCTTCTGTATCCATGGGAGAGTAATACAGTAGGCTAAAATCATTCTGCCTATGCCACAGTCGAATGAATACAGCTGGACCTTTCTGGACTTAAAATTAAGTGTGTCCCATATCGAAACACATTCTGGACCTCAGGTGTGTTAAAACGCTGTATGTTGTATTATATGTCTTTGTCTTTGTTTTACTAAAGTAAAAATACTGTAAATAAAGCCTAAAGTAAAAGTACCGTAAATAAAGTCAAAACTCAAAGTACAGTAAATAAAGCCTAACATTTCAGAGGAAGCAGAGTACTTGACTATATTGCCATTAGAGGATGACGCGGGAGTGATTTCTCAGTCCTGTCCCGTCCCACTCCTACATTAAAATATCCGGTCGCATTCCAATTACGGTGAGATGTGCAAAGAAAAATTTTGTCCCGTCCCGCTCCCGACAGAATCAATTCCACTCCCGTCCCAATCCCGCATGTTTTACAAAGTTTTTTTAGATGCACATTCAGGCCGATAAAAGCCACATGTTGTGACTGAAATAACCAGGGCTACATTATTAGTCTAACCACCAGCACTATTTAAATAAAGTTATTCAGGAAGTTTGTTTTATTTCACAGGGGCAGTGGAACGTGACACCTTCCCTTTAAGATCACAGTCCCTTTAAGATCCCCAGCCAAAGGCCCATCATCACAGCTTTAATCACACAAAAACTAGTGGCTGTGAAATTAACTTTTTTACTTTAGGGTTCGCCTAATGCCACTGTGTTCAGCACCAACACATCTCCTTCTGTCCGCACTGTCCGCGGCTCCACCTACACACGCAGCCACGCACGAGGGGGAGAGAGGGGGGGGAGAGCGCGGCGTGTTTGGGCCGACAAGGGAGGGTGCACTGCTGCGGTGCATGGGCAGAAGGCAAGATGAAGTGAAGAAAGTTAGCGCTCATTTCTCTCCGTGTTTTGTGTCTCATGAAATAACAGCAGCATGTCACTGCATTATCTGCCACTTTCTGCCGCTCTGTTGCGGTATGCTCCCGCCCACTCCTGGTGGTTTTTTCCCGGTCCCGTCCCAATCACGGGATCAGTAGTGAAATTCACTTCCATCCCGTCGGAATCCCGCGGGAATCCCGACAAATTGTCATCCTCTAATTGCCATGTTTCACTTTGGACCATCCTGATCTTCCTTCTGACCTGGTGAATTGGACTGTTTGCAGCATTTGCATGGTCAGAAAGCCTGAGTAAAGTATGTTCTGCAGTTCCGCTCTCACCTGTGAAGCTCCAGGGATTGCGGGGCCCGGGGTGATGGGCTGAGCCATCAGGTCATAGTCGTTCCCGGAGGATCCTGCTGCCACGTAGGAGTAGGAGCCCCGCGCCCAGGGGTCTGCACGCCACCGGGTCACTACGGTCTCCTTCGGCTGGAACACACACATACAGACATAGTTTATAAGGAATCCATACTTTTAATACTTTTAATTGTCTGCTCCCGACATTTTACATAACTTGCACAATACATTGTTAATGGAACAATAAACTTGATGGTCCTAGTTAGATAGTATATCACATGGCCCTGTGCTGAAGATGAACCGTTTTGGGCGGCACGGTAGCGCAGTGGTTCTTCCCTGTAAACGCCGCTTCTATTCTGCTCCTCTGCTGTTTTACCATTGTTTTGATCATCTGCATGATCTCTGCATGCGCTTCTTCTCTCTTGGGGTTAAGTGAAGGCAGGTAAACACTGCCCCCCAGGGAGTAGAAACATCGGGGCATACAGTACAGTACTCGATACTACCTCTTTTTCATCTTTTAATAGTTTAATGGTTAGTAAAGAATTGTCCAACAATTTGTTTACATTGTTTATGTTTAATTGTTTGGACATTTGCATCAGTAAATACTTGAAATGCATTAAAGAAGAGGAAGCATATTGTTTGTCTCCCTCAGTAGATTGAAGCTTTCCTAAATAGCAGCTGACCTGTTACTTTTGGCCAGTAGTATTTTATGTTCACATTTTGCACTTTGCATAAATTGCATCTATACTGTAAGACAGTACAGGAATATACATTGATTTATGATTTATTTTGATTTAAGAGAATGTTGTTTAAAGGCACACCATGTAACATTTTGGACTATACTGTTGCGATCAGTACAAAACATGCTCCTAATGACCAGCTTAACACAGTATTATGCTATTACTGCAGTAGGTAATCAAAGAATGGATTTGGATGGGGACCTAACCTGTTTAAATCTCAAATTCTACTGACTTTAATCAACATTTCCATGGAGACGAGCTGGAGACGTACCCACTCCCAGTAAAGTTACAGTCATGTCTTAGGAGAGGTAAGCCACTCACAGCAAAGGCACATGTTTGTTTGTACATTTATGAGGTATTTTTCAATGATGACAATATTTGGCATAAAATAAATGCTGGTATTTAAATTTTATTTATTGGGTAAATTTCTACACAGTGTGGCTTTAATTAAAGCACTAAAATTATGCACGTTATGCACATGCTGCTGAACGTTAAAAAAGTGGCTTATTGGTATTAATTCACTGGAAAATATATCGAGATATATATTGTATATCGCCATTCAGCCCAAAAATATTGAGATATGACTGTTTGTCCATATCGTGCAGCCCTCGTCGTGCACGTAGATCGTAGCGTGTGCGGTCAAGTCACGCAAGGTGGAATAGCAGCTTTAGTAACAGCTTAATGTTACAGAAGTACTTCTTACTTGTACTTGAGTATTCCTCTGTTTAATGTATGGTGCCCAGGAGATTATCATAATTTTTGCCCTTTAAAGTTTTTTTTTACTCATTGTATATAAGATAACTCGCAGGGGGTGCAAAACAGACAGGAAATGTGCCAAGTGAATTTCAATAAAGGATTATCTTATCTTAAAAGCACAGTATCTTCCTTTAAAATATGGCACCAATACCTGTGGCACTGCGCTGCTCCCGAAGATGCCTTTGAGAATGGCCAGACACCTCCCCACGATCACGTCATCACTGATGTTCTCCATGATGCCCGCTGCCTCTCCAGCCATCAGTGCCAGCAGGATGGGAGCTGGAGTGGACAGGAAACACAACACTGGATCACACTCCAGTTTTTTATATGCACAACCCTTTATGAATGAGAATATCCTCCTCATGTTGTATTATACTCAACAACATCGACCCAAGGGACAAGGTTCCTTTGCCAAGTGTGCATATGTTGTCATTTCTTGCCTTGTAATGAAGGACTGCTAAACTAATACAAGAATCACATACATTGCAGAACGTGTAGAACATGTTTGTCTCCTCTATGGCATAATGTTGCCAACAAACCACGCTTTTGGCTCTAACACTGGCTTAAAAAAATAAATAAAAATAAACTAAATATTATATACATACATACACATATATATATATATACATACACATATATATTATATTTGTGGCTATATATATATATATATACAGTGGGTTTTGGCGCATTCCTATGAGACCGCACGTGTGAAACACGAGTCTCATTTTTTCCCCCCCAGTGACGCTGCAATGACCCAAACAACCACCAGGTGGCACTTGTGAGCAGGGTTAGGAACATTGGCCTCTCACCGCTCCTTCTTCTCTCTTCACCGGCCAACTTTTCTGTGGCTTTATAGCTCAATGATAAGGCGCTAGACTCTGGTGCAGGAGGACCCGGGTTCAAGTACAGCTACGACACTTTTGATTACATTTTGTTGACATTTACATTTTTTCTAAAAAAATACTTAGTAATTAGGCCAACACATTTAAAATAGTTGCTAGACTGTAGTACACTGTTGTAAAACGTGCTGGGTGTCACACATGGCTGGGGGCATTAACGCACGGGTTGCGCGGGTTACGGGATCCCCCGCGGTCCCCGCAGGCTGCCCGCGGTTCGGGTCCGGTCATAAAAGTCCCCTTTGATCGCGGGCCGGGTTGGGGCGAGTGCCGCCACTTATTGCCGCCATGCGCGCATTCATAGTTCAGCCACGATTCATTCTATCATCTTTACAGCGGGTTTTTGACGTAAAGTAAGCAGCGTTTTGCTACTTGTGGTCCAGAGAACGCTTTTGTGGAGCTCCTATTGTGAAGTCTCCTATTTTCTCTGCACAGAGGGAGAGAGAGCGCGAGGGGATAAGACATTAACCTGGAAAAATCCAGACTCACCGCTGTACCAGCGAGTCAGTCTGGTCACCGTTGCGTCAAATCCATTTCCCACAGCGGTACATACGCAAGCAAACAGGAAGCGGAGTAAACCAATCAGCGAAGGGCGGGCGTCTGCCATTGATGCGGTGTTAGCGGTTTTGCGTTAATATTTACGCAGGATTATGAATCACGAAACTCACCTACTGTCGATCTGTTTTTGGTCATTTACCGCCGATTGGAGACACGCTTTCTCTCTTTCGTGCGTCGTTCGTAGATTGTTATTGAGGGGACTTCCGCGTCCCGTGAGTGACGCTGCTCGCTAACAACACGTCACGGCAAATAAACGAATCTGATTGCATGTGAACGGATTGATTTTGCGGAAGCCGCGAACGAGGGCGGGGTGACCAGACTGATCCCCCGCTGGATAAAAAAATAAGAGGGGAATCATTCTGGTCTCACCAGGCTAATAAGACATGCCAGTCCTGTTTATTTCAAGCTCATTTCTGTATGTGTGCAAAATAGAGTTAACTGATCATAAAGTCAATCAGGATACATAACTCAGTTCCCTGTGCATATTCATTCATCAGAAATGACACATGCAGTAGCCTTACAGGCTACACTTAAAAAGTCCACTCTTACAATATAGTTCCCCGGGGCTGTGCCATTCCCGGGAGCGCGTCAGCTGTTACTATAACCTACCCTGCTCCAAACATAGTTTATTGTAAAAACGTGAAACTATCACGCAGTAGCGTGCTGGGACCTCATTTTTGCTTGGCAATTTAGAAAAGACTGACCAACTTTTCTGTGGGTTTATAGCTCAGTCATAACGCACTAGTCTTTGATGCAGGAGGACCCGGGTTCAAGTACGGCTTAGACACTTTTGATACAACTCCACGATCAGCACCAAGTTATGAAGATAAAAATATTTATTAGTCCACTTTTGTACTGGCTTTTTATCTTTGCAGGGTTAGGAACGTTGGCTGAAAATCTTCTGCTTTTAACCTCTTAACTCCCACCTGAACCGAGCACATTTTCTCCAGTGTTAAAAGCTTCTACTAAATTATTATTAACTGATTACATTTTGTTGACATTTAAATTTTTTCTAAAAAATACTTAGTAATTAGGCCAACACATTTAAAATAGTTGCTAGACTGTAGTAAACTGTTGTAAACTTCACAATCAGCACCAACCAAACTGCAGGAAAAAAATTGAACTTTATTCAGGAACGGAGTAATCTAATTCATTACTCTCCCCGTCGTTACAACGCCGTTATCGTTACTGGGTAAATAAAGTGGCACGTTACAATTTGACTGAATGAGCGCCGCGGTGTCACCTCACCGCAGCAGGAGCAGTGGAGAGGGTGGGGCGCATTTCTCAGTCCCTCTGCAGTGGCTCATGATGGTTTTGGGCAAAGGCAGTGACAGGTGCAGGCTAGTTTGTATTTTACAACAAAGCACTGAAGTTCGACGTGTGCGTTTTACACTCAGACACTGGAGCTGTCGCTCGAGGCTTGAAAGAGCCTGAAAATAGGAAGCATTGCACAAGAATTGGGAGCACGAAGTCCTCTTTTTTAGACAGTCGGGGTGCCACAAGGCTCTATTTTGGGCCCTCTCTTGTTCAGTGTATATATAAATGATCTTCCAACTATTTGTCCTGAAGTTCACGTACAAATGTACGCCGACGACGCCGTGATATATGTCCATGCGAAATCAAGTCAGAAAGCAGCAGCTGAGCTCCAGAGAGCGATGGAACAAATCTCAGATTGGATGGTGCAATCATGCTTGACACTAAATTTTAGCAAAACTGTCAGCATGTTTTTCTCAATAAGGAAAACTTCTCACTCCGCACCGGAAATTATTGTAAAAGGAACAAGAATTCTCGAAGCGGAGTCTGTCAAGTATTTAGGCGTAGTGTTGGACAGGACACTGTCGTTTAAGAAGCATATTTCAAAACTGATAAAAACTGTCAAATTTAATTTAGCGCAGTTCAGATATATTCGCCCTCAAATGAGCACAGATGCAGCCAAGCTTTATATGCATGCGATGATATTTTCACATCTTACATATTGCATTACAACTTGGTCTCTATCAACCAACACTGCGTTACAGCCGCTTCAAAGCCTGTACAAACAGGCACTCAAAATATTAGATAAAAAACCTGTTTCGTACCACTACTGTAAAATTGTGAAGAAATATAAATTATTAACATTTGAAAATTTCATTTTGTTTTCGAATGTCAGTTTAGTATTAACTGTTCGAGCATTAACTGTTCGAGAGAGTAGTACCTTACAACAGTTTAAACTTGACCTGAAGAAGTGGTTGAAAGACAGTCAGATTTGTGATCATTAGCAAAAAACGGGTTAATCGGGGGATTATTAAGAATGTATGAAGGTACAATCTTTTTTTATAAACTGTAGATATTTGTAATAGCAAGTGTAAATATTGCATCTGAATGTTTGTTGAAGTGATCCTTTTGCTGGAGCTTTATCTGTATTTTATATTTTATATTGTGAATGGACTTAAGAATGCGTATTGGCCACTGTATAAACCTGCTGTCACTTTGCCTCTGCCCAGGGACTACAGATGAAAATTAGCTTGTAGCTATCTCTGGTCTGTACAACACATTTGTTGTGCAACGTCCCTGTCAAATAAATAAATAAATAAAAGTGGATGCCCCGCTCACAGCGCTGACCAAGCCACGCACTCCCCTTCGTTCAAAACACTGTCCAAAAACAAGTCCTTCTCCACGAAGCAGCGCGCATGGGGGTGTGTGTGTGGGGCACTGAGCTTTTGCGCATAATGGACACGCATATGACGCGCCCCACGGACAGCGCTCCAGATAACCTGGAGCCCATCATTAGACTCACATTTACAAAAACATAAGTCAGTTGTTTTTGTTGTAAAAATGTGATTGTGCTCTTATACTGTAGTTTTTGAGATATTAATTCATATTATTCTATTCAGGGCGTGTGCGTCATTGTGCTTTTGTTGCCCCACTTTATGCGCCACTCACAATTAAACTGTCCCTCTCAAACTTTAATTTGATGCATTTCTGATTTGGAATAAAAACGTAAAAAAAAAAAAGATCAAATGCATGCCTTCTATCAGTGGTTATTCCGTCTCAACATACATTTGGAAAAACTTATGGTTGTTTTATTGTGGCACAAACACTGTTTACTTATTTAAAAAAGCTCTTCTTCTTAATTCCGGGGGGAGCGGGGACGAACAGGGAAGGTGGCGTTGACAGGGGAGACGCTGTGCTGACTCCTCCAGCGCACCATAATAAGCCTCTATCATTATCAGCTATTCTCACGAAATACGGGACAAAAGCCGAAGGCAAACAGACCTCAAAACGATTGTCGGAAATCAGAATGGGTCCAGAGTGTGTTCACAGGTTGGGGTGGGGGTAGGGCAGAGCGGGATCATTTACATATCTATAGGAATAGCCTCACACAGAGAGGGATTCAGACTCCAGACATCACTGAAGTCCAAACTTTAGCAGGACCTCTCTTGTACTGCTTTTGTTGCCGTTTTAATGAGCTCATACACAAGAGGAAAAGGCCAACAAAAGGCGACGTAACGCCGCTCCGCGCGTGTGATCGCATCATTTACTTTTCACTCCACAAACCCAGCGTAACTCTATCTAACCATAAAACCGAACATATGAGTCGGATTGTTCTCAAATAAAAAATGACTTAAAGCTAGAGATGCGCTGATTACATTCATGGATGAGTATAAGTCTGTAGAGTTCTTAGTTTTGTGTAAACAGCAGGTTCATTCTTCGCACACGGGCTGCGGCTGCAAGTTTTACGACACCTTTCTCTCTCTCTCTTTTCTCTCTGAGGTGAGTGTAGCGCAGACCGGTGCACGTGGAGCTTGATAAACATGTAAACCATGTAAAAAGAGAATGCGTTACAAAAGTGTCTCAGCTGTACTTGAACCGAGGACCTTCTGCACCAGAGACCAGCGCGCTATGACTGAGATATAAAGCCACAGAGAAGTTAGAGTTTGCAGGCACATTTATAGATTGACCTGAGCGGTTAATTCGTCAAATTTATTTTAGCTTATAAACTGGTGTTCACTGAACAAAGATTATGAAACTATCACCTGGATAAAGTTCGTGCAGTCCAATCCAGCGGAGATAGATAGCAGAGAGAGAGGAGGGAGGAGGGGGGCGAGCGGACACATTTGTGCACAGAAAAAAAAAGTTTGCTTGAACGTATTATATATTTTTGAGTGCAAAGATTTGAGTCGAGCGCGCACAGAACAAAGATTTGCTTGGACAAATAATATTTTGCTTGCAACATTTCTACTGCGCGCACGCAACACTCATTATCCCAGCTCTGCCCTCCCCCACCCCAACCTGTGGACATACTCTGAAATCCTGGTGCTGGTGACGAGACATGCGATCCATGAGTGTTTCTGACCCCAGACCCTCGCTCTCTGCAGCAGTCATCTGCAGCGTATAGACCCCGTGCGCACCAAAGCCGCTAAAGCAGAGATCACCCACGTCTCATGGAAAATGAAATCAATTGGTCAGCACGTGCACGGACCTTGAACACACAGCCAATTTTACAACATGACAGTTCATTTTGACAAGGAAAGAAGATAACAAGCTGATAACGTTACGTAATTGCACACCAGCGCACGGAGCCAAAATGCCTCAGACAGGAATTGAACCCCGGTCTCCCGCGTGCCAACCTGTAACGCTAACCATGAAGCCAGCGTACTCTCACTAGCCAGACAAAGTTTGCATGCAGTCTTATACCTGAGCGTTTAATTCGCCGGTAGAGCTACAGCGGACTTAACCTGCCACCTTGTGGCGATAAGATGTAATATATTTCACGCAGCTGTGTGAATCATGGAAAGCGGGAATGAAAACGCCAAAACGAAGTGGGGTCCACTGTATATATTTGTGGCTACAGCAGAATACATCAGACATCTCGGTTCTAGGAACTGCAACTGCGCAGTATCCTCAAGCTCGCAGGCCTCTGGCAGGAAAAAAAGGAAAAAAGAGACCGCCTGCGGAGGCTGAGGAATAGTTTTTTTTCAATTATTATTATAATAATATTACCAGAAATGTTTTGATCCAATGAAATCAGGGGGTGTGTAGGGGGTGGAGCAGTGCTTTCAGGAAGAAAATTCACAGGTGACGCATGTGCCAGATAGCGGTAACATAATTATCACTTTACTACAGGTTTGAATTGCAATAACCTGATAAAATAAATATGTGCATGAATATGTCAAGAAGCATATTAGATTGTTTACATATGTTTTTTGTTTGTATTTATTTACTAAAACTGTGCTTTTTCAGTTTGTTGCCTCAAGGCAACGTTGTGCAGTTGTAGCACTTTTGTTGGAAAAAACAAAACAAAAATAGTGTTGGAGATAGAAATGAGCTAACCTGGTTTTACCATACCCTCGTACTCATTTGGTTTTGTACAAGGGTCTGGATCTTCACAATTGAGCTCCGTTAACAGGTGGGAGGGGTGAACTCCCTTGAAACGATTAGATCTGATTTTTGCTAGCGTTTGGTCATGACTTATGTAATGCGCCCGAGTGAGTGAAGCAGCTATCATAACTCTTGGGAGCATTCCTTGCGCATTCCAAGGCTTCAATTTGAATTTATGGATATTTGGGAGCCGAGCCAGAATGGATTGAAGAGCTTCCATTACTTTCGTATCCACCGCCATTGTCGAACTACAACCAGCAAATGCGGTGCAAATGCTTGATGTCACCTACAACACCCGCCTCCCCTGCTCGCTGAATGGTAGGTTGAAATTCAACCGATGAGATCAGACCCAGACGTACATGCAGGGAAAGTATAATTGACCGGAGTTTACGGATGGCAAAGGCCAGGCTAGGGATGAGCTAGATTGGAATTTTTTTTTTTTTTTGCATTTTTACCTTCTATTCTGTTCTGTCAACCCTAAAATAAACAGTCATGCCATAGAGGGTTAAAAAACAGCCAGCTCTGTAAGTTCACAGCTATAAAGAGGGAGGTCTCCATTCTCTGCAAAGGACATTATATTACTGAAATATTTGCTGCTTATTACAAAAGTTATTACTTTGTATTTTGTAAAAGGTTTTTCACAAATACATCAGTAAAACATCTGTGTACGCTCTCAGTCGTACAGGAGTGGTCCATCTTCAATGAAGGTAACTTGAGTCATCTTCTCTATTCAGTAATTGAAGTCTTCGAAAGTTTCGCCTCTCATCCAAAAGGCTTCGTCAGCGGACTAAAGCCCACAGCTTAGATAAAGACCACAAGGAGGAGTTGGGGTTGGCCCGGCTCCTCCCCTCTAATCACAGCTACCTGTGGGTAAACACCTTTGAAGTAGAGCGTCTCTCACCCCAGTATCGGTCAGTCCTGTCCTATTCATGGCTGATCACTGCTAATGACCTGCCTATTGTTCTTTTGTTAGCTGAGGTACCGTCTCCTTGGACTGGCTGTGCCCTGTCGGTTTTCCCCGAAGGAGATTGGAGTAAAGTGACGGAAGATTAAATCTGAGCCCACCATTCCGGTTCATGGAGGGATTTTCTTTCTTGACAAAAATAGCTTATTTTACTCCTCTTTCAAACCAACGTTGTTCTTTAGCTAAAATGTTCACCTCCCCGTCCTCAAAGGAGTGGTTGGAGGCTTTGAGGTGGAGGTGCACCGCCGACTGAGGGCCGCTTGTGCTTTCTCTTCGGTGTTGATAAAATCTCTTCTGTAAAACTTGTTTCGTTTCTCCAATATAATGTTCTTTGCATTCTTCTTCTTTGCATCGAATAGAATAAACCACATTGCTTGGTTTGTGGCTCAGAGTTTTGTCTTTGGGATTAACTAATTTTTGTCTCAGTGTGTTCACCAGTTTGTGATACACTGGAATCCTGTGCTGCCTAAAGATTCTCTGAGTGTCTCTGAGACCCCGGCTACATATGGCACTGCAACTCTCTTTCTTCTGGGCTCTGTAGTCTGTCTGTCTTGTTCTTTGGGTCTTCTTGCCCTTTGTGCTTTAGTGAAAGACCTGTTAGGATAGCCACAGCTATGATGTGCGCAGACTGGTTGCCTCGCTTATCATCACCGAGTATGGAGTGAATGAATAATGCACCAGATTGTAAAGCGACTTTGAGCGTCTGGAAAAGCGCTATATAAGACTAATGCATTATTATTATTATTATTTTTGGCAGACCATAAATACACGTTATAGCCTCTCCCTTGTAAAGCTTGTAATACAGCTTTTTGTCAATTATTTTTTCCTTTTCTAGTTTCTGAAGATGCTCTATAATCTTCTTCCTGTACCCACTGGTGGGGTCTCTTCTCAGTCGCTCATATGTGTTTTCATCACAGAGCAGGTGCTTGACCTTGGTCTCGTAGTCAGCTGTATTGAGGACAACTGTGCATCTACCTTTATCCGCTGGAAGGATGGTGATGTTCTCGTCCTTCTTCAAGGCCGCCAAAGCTCTTCTTTCCTCTCTAGAGATGTTGGAGGGAGGAGGTCTGGAGCTCTTGAGGGCTGCTGAGATTTTCAGTCGAAGATCCCCTGCTTCAGACTCAGTCATCCTGTTGTTCCTGATGGCTGATTCTGCTGCTGTGATGACGTCCACTGTAGGAATGGATTTACCCGGGATAGGCTATTCCGTGTATTTACACTTGGATAAAAATTAAAGAGAAGGAAGTGGCACCTTTTACAGATCACATCAATGCTGTGGACCCTAGCATTAAATTTACTCAGGAGGACGCAAAGGAGAAACAACTTGCCTTTTTAGATTGTAAAGTTAGCATAGGGGAAAACGGACAACTTCAGACAGAGGTTTACAGGAAGGCAACTCATACCAGTGTTTCCCACACATAGACTATTCTGTGGCGCACCGCCACATATTGCTTTTCGTATTATATTTTATTTTTTCTCGTTTCGTTCTTTTTTCTTATTTTTTAAACGCTATTTAAAACACGCATCGGTCAATTTGACTGTGGGGAGGGGGTTTAAAATGCTGCCCTAGTGTTAAGCTCAGTGGCGCAAAAAGGGCATACGCAATATATGCCTTGCATAGGGGCGCCAATTAGTGATGTGACGGTCGTGAACGATCCGGCTCTTTTGAACGAGTCTTTACAGTGAACGATATGTATAACGGATTCGCAATTCCTCTTTGGGTGAGGAGTCACTTTAGTTGTGCATGCTTATTTTGCTAAATAAAAGTCACTGCTGGAGTGGGGCGGAGAGAGGAGTATAGGATTGACAGAGAGAAACGGTTTGTGATTGCACGACCGCGGGACGTGAGCGCCGCCTGCGGGGAAACGGTTTCAGAGCGCGGCTCTGGGGAAACGGCGCGCTTGAACGCTCCCAGCGCCAGCACTCTCCTGGGCGATAGGAGAGAAAAAGGCGCGCAAGGTCCGTGAGTGACGAGGCGGCTGCGGCTACAGGAGCCCCATCACTCACATCTTCCACTCTGCCCTTGGCCGCCTCCGAACGGCAGCGACATCACCGCACACTGTCTCCTCCTCTGCCCCGGTCATCTGACTCAATAATATAAGAATTAAAAGCTGTGGCAATCTTCAGCTGTCTTCAGTCAGCTTTCCTTGCACATTGAGCTTTACATCTTTTGAGCATTGTTTTTGTTTTCCCATAAGATGATTAACATTTTTCCAAATTTCCTTACAATTACCTTTAGCCTCATTTAGTATTTGAAGATAGAACTGTGACTTTGATATTTTAATTTCTTTAGTAACTTTATTCCTGAGACTTTTATATATCAACCAATCTGTTTGTCACTTATCCTTAATAGCTTTTTTTAGAGCACTCTCTCTCTTTTTCATGAGTTGCCATAGATTATTGTTAAACCATGGCAAACTGTTTTTAGAACCCCGTTTGTTCATTTTTACTGATAGTTTTTCTATGCGAGAACTGATTTTAGCAGTAAAAGATTGGGAGGCCCATTCCAAGTTGTCAGAAGATAATATGTCATCCCAATTCATGTGTCTTAGTTCATGGTCCATCAAAGTTTTATTACCTGTAGGTATACAGTAAAAAGAATAACTTGGATTTGACCTAGGTTTGAATCTCATTTTAGTTAATTTCCTTGCGATCAGGGTTAGATTATGATCCGACAACCCAATTAAAAGGTTATAGCATGCGCGAGGGAGAGAGAGGGACAGAGGAAAAGTTACGTGAATGAAGCAACAGAAGCTTAATCGGGCCGTGTGATTGTTTTTTTGTGATAACAAACTCCATAGAGGGAAATATCTATGTTGTATTGTGTGAAATAGTGACATTTTCGCTAAAATAAAGTCAATTCAGAGGGTATTTATTTTCTTAAAAAAAAAAAAAAAAGCATCAAAGAGCCATAAGTCCCATCACTAGTGCCAATACGATAGAGTGTTTTTTTTTTTTTTTTTTTTTTAAATATAGTCAGGGGGGTGGGGGGGGCCACAACACCCATATACCCCCCGGTCTGACCACCACACATTGCCTTCAAACCTGTGGAAAACACTGCATACTGACCAGTATTTGATGTTTGACTCAAATCATCCACCCCAGCACAGACTAGGGGTCATCAGGACGCTCAGACATAGAGCTAAAGTAGGGCGATATGGCCAAAAAATTTAAATCTCGATTTTTTACTCAGTTTCGACGATTACGATTTTAAATCGATTTTATTGGAAATAAATTTAAGTAAAAAATAATAGTTCCAGCACACTGCCAACCTTGCAAAAATAGTTTTATCAACACCGAAGCGAAAGCACAAGCGGCTCTCAGTCGGCGGTGCACCTCCACCTAAAAGCCTCCAAACACTCCATTGAGGACGGGGAGGTCAACATTTTAGCCAAAGAAGAACGTTAGTTTGAACAAGGAGTAAAAGAAGCTATTTTTGTCAAGAAAAAAAAATCCCTCCATGAACCGGAATGGTGAGCACAGATTTAATCTTCCGTCACTTTACTCCAATCTCCTTCGGGGAAAGCCGAGAGGGCATGGCCAGTCCAAGGAGACGGTACCTCAGCTAACAAAAGAACAACAGGCAGGTAATTAGCAGTGATCAGCCATGAATAGGACAGATAATGGGCAGTGATCATCTATGAATAGGACAGGACTGATCGATACTGGGGTGAGCAGGTGGTTAGAGACGCTCTACTTCAAAGGTGTTTACCCACAGGTGAGAGTAGCTGTGATTAGAGGGGAGGAGCCGGGCCAACCCCAACTCCTCCTGGTTGGTCTTTATCTAAGCTGCGGGCTGAGCGGGACTTTAGTCCGCTGACAAAACCTTTTGGATAAGAGGCGAAACGTCCGAAGAGTTCAATTACTGAGTACAGAAGATGACACAAGTACCTTCATTGAAAAATCTGTAAAACCATTATTAGACTATGTTCAGATACCAAATGGGCCCCAGATCTAATTATCACGAGTCACTTTGGGGATTTATTCAGACAAGAATTCAAATACAATCACATTTAATGGGAAATGTGAATGTGAACATGTTTTCGGCATATCTAGAAACAAAGATTAAAAGGCCATAAATAAGAAACAAGGAGCGGACCAGGACAGAACGATTTGTATGTGTTTGCACAGCCAAAAGTGAACGGCTCCACGTCCAAAGGGAGGTCCAAACCACTCCAACCCCAGACCTCTTCAGTCCTGGGGTCAGCTAAGGACACACAATGGGTTTCCTCTGGCTGAAAACAGTTTTCAAACACTATCTACCTCCTGTTTCCACATTTGCACTGCTCATGTGGACAATTCTTAGAGCAGATGTTTAAGAAAGCGCAGATGTTTTGGTGGTACCTTTATAGAGGTTCCAAAAGAGGAAGAGCTCTCCTCGACTGGCGGTGGTAGAGCCTACATGTCCAAACAGGTTCACACTGGGGTCCCAGAATACGCGGTCGAAACACAGTACCACCTGGAACACACAAACTTTTATTGTCATTCAAAGACTAATATCTAAAATACACTTTTGAGTTTTTTTAATACCTGCTCGAAGTTGGTGACCATGGTTAACAGATTAACCGATACAAATTCCTTAACCGAGTAAAACCCTTTTGCTCAGTTAAGTGGCGTCTAAATTGCCGTGGCAGTTAATATACTTGCAATACATTTTTGCACCATGAGAGACGGCCAGACCGCTCCCGGACATTTGTATTGTCAACTAGAAGTAGTCCATTGCCAGTTTTCCAATACGAAGCGAACAAGAAAAAAGCACAGTGCAGGAGCACTTTACAATCGAGAATGACGGGGCAAAAATGAAAGTATTGCAATGCAGTACTTAGATATACTTCAAGTACAACTTCGTTGTTGTACCATCTCAACAGCCAACACCCAGGCATCATTAAGAGGTGGCTAGCCTATAGGGATGCATATTATGAGTGCGAGTACTTTGATTTAAGTACTTGCTGATACCGAATACCGATACGAGCACAAGGCATTTTCCTCAACATACTTTTTGAAGTGAATAGACGGTTTATAGACTGACTTTTTCACAGCAGACTGGTTAGTAATTAGTTAATTTACATTTCCTTGAGTAAAGTAGGCTACACTTTATGAAAAGTAATATCAGAATTGAACATATTTTTTCATTCAATATCTTTATTATCTATATTATTGCACTGTCGATCATAGACAAAACAGCCCCTGTCCAAAAGCTCCTCAATGCCTGTGCTTTATTCACTTATCTACCTTTATTTAACAATAGTATTGAGATGGTTACTTATTACGGCAGCTAAATGGTCTCTTCGCCTTCACTACAGCTACAGTGGATTTTCCTGTGTGTTTATAGCAACTTAGCCAGTAGCCTACAGCACTTTTGCTGTAGGCTTGCTTGCTTGCTTGTTTGTTTTTGCTGCAGCTCAATAAAGTCAATAAGTCGATAAAGTCAGCTCTATGTGGAATATTGTATTTCCACTAAAGAATTCTCCAGTTTGTTGCTCTTTTCTCTGCTCAGTGGAGAGCTGCGTCCTGTAGGAGCGCCGGCCGCACGTCAGGTGGTATCGGTTACTGGTATCGGGACCTCATTAATGAGTACGAGTATGAGTACAAGCGTGTGTCATTGAGCCGATACTGGTATCGGTGCATCCCTACTAGCCTATGTAAGCTATTAGGCACGAAACTCACCTTTCTCGTTATTGTTAAAAAGGGGTGTAGATAAATGTTGTTGTACGCATGAGTGACTGTTTCTTTACACAATGTTTCTCAAAACGAGGTAAGGCATGTAAAACAAATATTAAATATTCTAGGGCCTTGTTCACAGGTCCTGAACGCAAAAGTCAGTGACCTACTTTTACTGCTCAATAATAACCACTGCGTTTTATTTCTATAAAATAAGCCAGCCATTTAATAAAGGTGTTCAAAATGAAATATCAATTTCTCATTTGTCAGTGTAACACACAATTATGCATGGTGCAGGATAAACAGTATCCAGTGACTGACCTTATTGAGATTTCCGAAGCCCATCCTCTGAATCGCGGAGGTCTTCCACTCGGGCAGGGGTGGCACAAACTGCACAGCAGGGGGCTGCTGCTTGAGCACGCCCAGGGGCAAGGTGCACAGGACTGCATCACACTTGTAGATGAAGGTCTGGGTGGTGGAGCGTGTGTTGACGGCAATCACCTCACAGCCTGGATTGGCAACAGCAACAACTCATAAGATGCATGAAGTACGGTGGGCGAGATGTGGAGTTACTGAGGGTACTGACCAGAGGCTGTGTAGCGGACCTGCCGCACTGCTGTGTTCAGTTTGATGTCCAGACCTTCAGCCAGCGCCACAGGGACACACGAGTAACCATTCCTGACCGTCAGGTGGCTGCCCGTGAACTCAAAGTCATCATCCTGGGAGAGACACATTAAGGACTGTAACCACAAACTAGAGCTGGGCGATTCCACCCCCCCCCCTCTGCTCAATTCACGCAGTTCTAAGTAATCCTCCTGAATCCTGCTCTCTGAGCAGCAGTTCCGCCCTCTCCTGGTAAACGACTGAGCTGTTCAGTTGTGTCGTCACAAAGGAACGGAAGTGCTCTACGTCTGTAATGTAATGCCTTACGGCCTGGTTTTAATTTATAAAACAGCTTTTTCATTTTTGTTGTTGTAAGAGAGCAATAAAGAAAAAAAAGAAAAAAAACTCTCAGATGCATCTGTGCTGTCCCGCTAAACAAACGCACCCACGGCCGGAGGATCCATGGATCCGAGCAGAAGTGTTGTTTTGAAGACTTAGCTCTTTCTAACATACTCTGGACACCGCCTGTTCTTTTTTCTTACCGAACGATAATGTCACGGATGCGCGTTTGGCTACGAGAGGAACAGGACTATTCAACCTTCCTAAAGAAGAGTGCACTCGCCAGAAGTTGGAATTTCTTTCCGGGATTAAGCTAGCTACTATATCAACCAACCTGATGGATGCTTGGTGAACCTTGGCCAGAATCAAAGTGGATTAACATTTATAACCAACGCCTGTCCCATAACCCGATGGGGAAGCCAGGCTGAGCGGTAAGTCAATCAAAACGCGTGTTGGCATGTGTGTTAGTGTGTGTGTTAGCGTGTGTGTTAGCCATTTATGAAACTGTTGCACATGTCAACTCCTTATAACTGCATTATGTGAAGTAACTTCACTTTTTGCAGCAATATTTATATTTATAATACTGCAAATGTGGAATGAGCGGAGAGAGGGGCGGAGTTAACTGAATCGAAGCGTTTTGTCTTCCGGGTAGGGAAAATACCCCCCAAAAATACTTATATTTCTCTCAAAAATGAGTACTCCATAGTGATAGAGGTACAATATATCATATAAATGCCTATACATTACTTTGGAATGGCTAAAATAGCATGATACAGATCCTTTAAGAGACTATTGGGGAGCAGACAGCATCATGAAGTCCAAGAACACACCAGACACGTCTGGGATAAAGTTATTGAAAAGTATAAAGCTGTTTGGTCAGTAAGTTTAGGACAGGGGTCTGCAACCTTTAACATCCAAAGAGCCATTTAGGACCATTTAAAAACCAAATGAAAGTCTCAAAGAGCCACAATAGTTTTAACGTTCTGTTTAGAAGTAAACTCACAATATTTATTCAAATTATTAATTATGTTTGATCATTTTTATGTAATAAATACTTACACCATTCTGTTGCATTTTAGATGTAATATTTTTGCTGCCTGCATTGATACTGTAATTTACAAAACTCAGATATTCTAACACTGTAAATAAGACACTAGGTTTTGTGCCGTCCCCATCTCCCGACTTTCTCTGCTCCGCCCCTGCTTCACCACACTCGTTGCATGTCGTCTCCTCTTTCTGCACTGTGAGGACAGCTCCATAGATTGAGCTACAAGCGGCAAACTCCTTTGCCAGGACCTTTGAAGACGTGTTTGACATTGCGTTTGTGACTTTACGTTTTGTATTCTGCGAGCGCGGCAATGATTCGCTTTCAGCGCTGTACGAGGTGGCGAGCAAGGTAGATTGAAGTTTGTGCTGCTTCTTCTCCTGACATCGATTCAAGCGTCATTTGAGGGATAGCCCTCAGTCCCAATAAGTTGGGACTGGGGGCTATCACTGAATGATACCGTATATATTCCCTGTTTACTCATGAAGAGACTGCAGTTGCGTAAATGTATTGGCTCATTCAATGAGAGCGGCAGATGAATGAGAGCGGTGCACAGGCAGGTGCATAGGCTACGCAGAGAACATGGACTGAGCTGGTGCAAGTCGGCCCAGCACGTGTGACTGGGAGGAATCACAGCGGGGGAAGCCAAAGGAGAGGACATATTGCAGTTTAAGATATGCTTTAAGTATTACACAAGAGACAGTTTTTTTTGTTTTTGTTTTGTTTTTACAATTTATGTTGGTCGTGCCAGCTCCCAGTTTGGGCATATACTCGTGGCTGCACCAGTGGGACAAAAAGCCACTACGATGAGGCTGAAGAGCTGCGAGTTGCCGACCCCTGGTTTAGGAGGACGGCCGGGTCTTGGTAGGTTTGCAGTGATTCCATACTCTTTCCATTTCTGGATGGTGTATTTAACTGTACTTTAAAGCTTTAGAAATCTTTTATAACCTAACCCAGCTTTATGCTTCTCCACAACTTCATCCCGGACCTGTCTGGTGTGTTCTTGGACTTCATGATGCTGTCTGCTCCCCAATAGTCTCTTAACAGACCTCTGAGACCATCAGAGCAGCTGTATTTGAACCAGAGGTTACATTAACCGAAAATTATCCGTCATTTGCGGAATATTTTAAGCTTTGACGGAAAATTTCAAAGGCCGTCCGTCATTTTGAAGGATTGAAAATCAAGCCGTGATTAAAATTAAGACTCAGCGCTGCTGTTTATCAGAGCGCGCGGGGATCTCTCTCTCAAAGCAGCTTCACTGTTTCACTTGTATCACTGCCTAGCTAGCTAACTTTCTGGGCGCTAACAACAACACGGGGAAGAAAACCAGGATGCAAATACAGTTAAAGGCTAATAATATCCTTCTCATCTGGAGCCGCTCTTTAACTTTAACTCTCGTAAGTCTCAGGACGAGCTCATCTATTTCTCTCCCTCTCTCTCTTTCCCTCCCACGTGTGTGTTTCTGTGCGTGGCGCGCGGCGCGTTGTGCAGTAATGCGAAAATGGTAAATATTGTTCCGTTCACCCACTGTTTCTTAAACATTAATGTTAAAATCGAGAAAAAGCAAATAATAAGCTCCACTTTACATTTGTATTAGTGTAATGTGAGCCCTGATATTGATGAGCTGATGACGCTCTGAATAAGTCGTCCTCCACCGAGACTTTTACGCACGAGTTCATACACATTTCTGTAGCAAAATTTGTGTTCCATGATTGTTCAGATGTTTAGTTTAACTCCATTTATTCAGCAATCTCACATTTTTCCTAACATACACAATATTCAGCCTATATAGGCTATGTAAATGGGTCTTTAAAAATTGCTTATGATGCGAGATTAATTCATGAAGGATAAAAATAGCCCATGACGAATTTTTTATAAATCCTCAAAATGAAGGAGAGAAACTATCCCTAGCGAAACCACTGATTTGAACTGACTCTATTTAGTCAGTGGATCAACATGTGATCATTCAGAAATAGTTATTCAACTTCTGAAGGCAATTGGTTGCACTAAAAGGAAAAGGGTATGGGGGGTACCTTTGCACACACCACTTTTCAGATTTTATTCAAAAATAAAGTTAAAAATCATGTATAAATTTCATTTCACTTCACGATTGTGTGTCACTTAGTGTGTGTCTTTCACATAAAATTTTAATTATATATACAGTATATTTATGTTTGTGGACCATAGCATGGCAAAATGTCGAAAAGTTAAAGGGGTATGGATACTTATGCAACCCACTGTACAGTATATGCATACAAATATACATTCTTCTTTATTTGCAAAGATGGACAAAAAAAACAACCAAATATAATTCATGAAAGAGAGAATCAGCTGGCTGGAGTATTCACCTATTGTACCTGTTTTAGTGGTAGGGGAAACAAAGTACCTGGAGGAAACCTACGCAGATATGGGGAGAAAACGCAAACTCGACACAGAAAGGCCCCGTCCAGGTGGGAATTGCAAGCAACGGCCCCCCTTGGCCCGTTACGTGTTTTATTTGTAGCTGCTCCATGGTCGTACAGCGGAAAACCCCACTGGTTCCAGAAGTACTTTAAGTGCAGCACTGAGTGCAGGTTTAATTATTATTAAAATAACTTCACACATCCCTAGTCCATACCTGGTCCCAGTGTTTGAGGGAGAGGGTGGAGAGGGGTGTTGCGTTGGCAAACTCCAGGTTTGCAAAGTGCCAGTCCAATATCTGCCTGTCACGCGAAGACAGGTACACATCACTGTGAGAAACAAAGAGGAATACATTTTAAGGCATTAGGATCTTGTTTACTTTGTAATGAACGGAACTCTGATTTGAGGTGAAATCCCGTGTGCAGTTACCTGGGAGGGTTAGCCTCAAGCTCCTGCAGCTTTTCCTCCAGTTTGGATTGGCTCTCGACCAGCTCATCATACTCCTGCAAGACACGGACCAAAAGCCTGAAAACCTTTGTTCTACCTAAGAAATGTTCCATGTACTACGGGCTGCAATTGCAACCCCAGAGGATGATGGATCCACCCCCTGGATTAACGGTTGGACAGATGTTCTCTTCATGAAATTGTGAGCCCCATCTTCTCCAATCTGCCCTTTGCTCATTCTGGCCAAAATGTTCCACAGTGGGATACTTTTGGATAGAAAAAAAAAAAGAGGTTCAAAAAAAAGAGGTTCAAAAAGAAATAAGCAGTCAGTTTGGAGAAGAAGGGAGACAACATTTCATGAAAAGAACATCTGTCTATGTGTAAAGCCTTTTCTGTAAATGTTTGCTCTGGTCTGGTAAATGATGGAAATAAATGTTGTATCTACAAAATTCAAAGCAGAAGCATCGCACTCTCAGGTAGCCGATGTCCAAGATTTATTCAGTGGATAATGTTTCGGCCTTGCCTGCTTCAGATATTTGTTTTTCTATTTTGAACCACAGTGTCTCATTTATAGCCTCGTGCCTTTTGGAGATCATTCCATCATCCCCTTGCTTCATTATTCACATTAGAAATGTTGATGCTGGGTGTTAGAGGATAACATTGAATCGCTATTTATCATACTGGGTCAAGCGGTAAAGTCGTACTATCCGTGGGTCAAGCTGTACAGTCATACTATCGTGGTCATACCGCCTTTGCTATGCCCAATCCCGTCAGATCTTGGAAGCTAAGCAGGGAAGGGCCTGGTTAGTACTTGGATGGGAGACCGTTTGGTAACACCAGGAAGCCTAGCGAATGTAGTGAGTGAGTGAGTGATTGGTGGTGGTCGGAGGGGCCGATGGCGCAGACTGGTTGCCTCGCTTCCGTCAGTCTACCCCAGGGCAGCTGTGGCTACAACAGTAGCTTACCACCACCAAGTATGGAGTGAATGAATAATGACGACAGTGCAGCGCTTTGAGAAACTTGGTAATACAGGCTTGTAAAGCGCAATACAAGTGTAAGGCATTATTATTATTATTATTATTATCGCTGTCATAGCCTTGACTGTGGTGCTGAGGCACCCACTCTCAGCCACTGAATGTTTTGCTTGCATATTAGTATGACACTCTTAGAGGGTATTTATCCCTCTTCTGTGGAAGCATAGACAGACTTGAATGGTAGGACTAGCGCAATGTCTCGAGTTCATGTCTCCGGGTCCCGATAACGATGGTAAATAAACTTCTCCTGTATAAGACATCCTGACTGCTGCCTATTCTTGATCAATCCTCTCGAACATCATTGTTATTTCTCTAACACTGGGTGCCATCGTCTGTTTTCTGTGTGGCTTCATGGGGTTTATAAAGTGCTGTTTATTAAACAGAGCAGCAGTTTGACTTCATTGAGTCACAGATTATGGTTGCAAATATTTAAAATATCTTTAAAGTCAGTGACTGCAGCTCGGGAGAATATCGGTGCATTTTTTGTAGTCCAATACTATGGTTAAGAGTATTGTGGCCATACTGCCTTTGCTCTGCCCAGTCCCGTCAGACCTTGGAAGCTAAGCAGGGAAGGGCCTGGTCGGTACTTGGATGGGAGTTGGGAACACCAGGAAGCCAAGCGAATGCACTGAGCAAGTGAGTGGTTGGTGGTGGTCGGAGGGGCCGATGGCGCAGATTGGCAGCCTCACTTCCGCCAGTCTAGCCCAGGGCAGCTGTGGCTACAATAGTAGCTTACCACCACAGAGTATGGAGTGAATGAATATTGCAATGTAAAGCATCTTTGAGTGTCCAGAAAAGCACACATTATAAAAACCTAGGGCTGCGGAAGTCAACTATTAATTTAATCGTTAACGATTAATGAATTTTAACTATAAAAATATTTTTTAACGATTAATCTTTTTTATTTATTTTATTTTCTTACAAAACCGGAAGTAGATTTCGGCAACAAGCAACAATGGCGAATCGCGAAAACATGGAACAAGTCAAATATAAGGCCGTTTCAGGTCGTATGTGTGATCATTTTGGATTCAAATTGTGTGAAGATGGAAAAGTTTATTCTGCCGAAAACGTGTTCTGTATGATTTGCCACAAATCATTCGCTTATCATGGATCGAACACTTCGCTCGTTTATCATCTACAGCATGCCCATCCCATCCAGCACAAGCAGCTGCTTGCCAAGGCACCGCCCAAGAAGTCCTCAGTTCCGTCATCTACAAATACAATTGGTCACTTCTTCAATCCCAACGAACGTGCGGTGAGTGACAAGATGCAGCAGGATATTAACAAATCTCTGGCACAGTGGATTGCAACGGCTGGTCGGCCAATATCTATTGTGGAAGATGCCGGTTTGCAAGAAACACTGCGCATTGCTCTGCACAATTCCAGATATACACTGCCAAGCAGACGTACTATTGACGGGTTGTTGAGACAGACGTACGACAATAAGGTTGCTGATATGAAGAAAATGTGCGCATGCTGTGGCAATAACTTCTGACTTTTGGACATCAGTGGCTAATGAAGCCTATTGTGGATTTACGGGGCATTGGATAAATGACGACTGGGAATTGCAGTCAGCAGTACTTGAATGCAGGCATGTCGAGGAGCGCCATTTCGCCGCAAATGTAGCCGCCCTGTACACCGAATTTGTAGCTGATTGGAGGCCTTCATAACAGATAATGCACGTAATATGATTGCCGTGCTGGCACTAGCCGGCTATCCACGTATTCCTTGCATAGCACATTGCTTGCAGTTAAGCATCCTTCATGGTTTGAAGATTGCAGATACTGAAACATTGTTTGCAAAATGCAGAAAAGTCATTGGCCATTTCAAGCATAGTTCTGCGAACACAACTGAACTGAAGAAGTGTAATGAGTCGGAGTCCCCTTTGCTGGCATTACAACAGGATGTCCCTACATGCTGGAACAATATTCTAATCATGATGAAGAGTCTGTTGCAGGCTAAAGCAGCTGTTGTTGAGTATTTTCTGAAGTTTGGATATAACTACAAGGGGCCAAAACTGCTGGAAAGTGATTGGGATAAGATGTCGAAGTACTGTGAAGTTCTAGAATTATTTTGTCAGGCAACTGTCTTGCTTGGCGGAGAGAAGTACGTCTCTTGCAGCAGTGTTCTACCATTGCTGTCAGCACTGAAGAAGCACATGGCAGTACATGACGACGACCCAGGGTACATTGCCAGGTTTAAAGCAGCTGCGATGGATGACTTTCAGCAGCGCGTGACTGGCATGGACAGTGTTGAGTTGCTCCGTATTGCTACAGCATTGGACCCACGCTACAAAACACTGCGATGTTTATCTTCGGAAGAGAAAGTTCTAACATGGACAGTGATTGAGGAAAAAATCTCAAATGCTGCTGCCACTGATGTTGTGCAGACTGCTACCCCTGTTTGTGAACCGCCAAAGAAACGCCTCAGGTTATTGGATTTCGATTCAGACGACGAAGACGCTAATGAAAATCCATCAGATGAATTTGCTCGCTTCAAGGCAGAGAAGAAGCTACCAGATGGTAAAGATCCTCTCGTCTGGTGGAAGATAAATCAACACCGTTTTCAAAGATTGGCCTTGCTGGCAAAAGATGTTCTTTTTGTCCCGGTGACATCAGTGCCTTGTGAGAGATTGTTTGGCTCATCTGGCTACATTGTAAACAAGAAACGTTCTTCACTCAATCCCAACACAGTCAACATGTTGGTTTGCCTGCGTGACTGGTGTCACTGACTTCCTAGTTTCCCCACTTAAATTTTTTGGTTCTGCTGCGTTTGTAAAAGACTTTTATAGTATAATACTTTTATCAAAGTATTATACTTAGTTTGACTAAATGTTGTTTGAAAGATGCTTTGTTGTAAGTATAACTTGTTTATTTTTATCTAAAACATGTGTTTTAATTATTAGTTACTTTATTCCGAGGTATCTACAGTGAATAATATATTCCTAGGTATATACATTCTTGTTTACAGTGTAACCAGACATGTTTGTTAGGTTGTTTTCAGTTTAATATGGTTGTTACTGGGTTATTGAACATTGGAGAAGATCAACTTATGAAAAAGGCCACTAACTATATTATTAGTTGATTCTAATACCCTTTTTTAGGTGGGATAAATTATTAATTGAATTTTTTCTTTTTTGTGTGGGGGAGAGGGATATAATTTAGTTTCAATATTTAATAAAACTTGTTTTTTTGTTGCTGAAATTTGCTGTTTTTCTCTCGACGAAAATTAACTAAAATTAACTATTAATTAATCGTTAATTTTCAAAAAGTTAACTATTAAAAAAAAAGTATCTTTACCAGCTCTATAAAAAACGAATGCATTATTATTATTAGTGTAGTTTTACCGCTGGGTGAGGGAGATCGGATCGTCCTAATGCAGCTGAAGCTCTAGTTCCTAACTGCATAGGGACTTAACGGCTGACCTTATCACGTGACAAGGGGATAGGAGCTAGGATCAGGACGGAGGAGGTATTAGTGTCCAGGGACTATGTATGAAACATAGCATGTTGGCTAATTCCGGTGCATTTACAGAAAGTAAGGGATAATGTATGAACGCTGGTCATTATTGGGAAAATAAGTACCGACAGGTCTCGTTTCGCCCTGAAGGTAGTGTGTATCTGCCTCCCTTATTGTAAATTGTTTTTTTGTAAATAAAAAAATTTAAAAAACTCATGATGCTCTCTGAGAAAAGAAACACGCTAAGAGCTGCAGGAATACACGCCGTTAACTTTTTTGCTGTGTTGCAGTTGAGTAGCTCATTTTCATTTCTGGGTTATTACAATGTCTCCACTCTCCAAGGGCAACATGTTTCTTTAGATGTTAGGAGCCCCATTTTCAAGTTTCCAGGCCATGGCACAATGCGAGATAAGTTAGACTTTGTGGGGAACATCCTTTGGACCAAAATGCTCTTATTTGTGCATGGCATTTTATCGATGAATGCTACGTAAACAAGAACTTATTGGACAGCATGAAAACACACAGTTTGTGTCAAACCCGATGAAGTCCCAAGATATAGGACACTTCTGCTCCAGAGCCAGCAAAGTGAGTAAAACTACGGCCAAACAGTTCCATTTGGGTAATGTTAAGTGCATTGAAAGTTACTGAAGCTTCGAGCCTACTTCTCATAATATAAATTTGCTAAGCATGAAGAGTGTGTACCTTCTTAGGGGGTAATTTATCAAATGTTTGCTCATGTGCAAATCAAGTAGCATGTGGAAATGTGGCTCAGCTGCAGAGTCATTTACCATTTTTTTTTACTCTTTAACAAACAGATTTGGGGTCCTAAAACTGTAATACAGGTCATTTCAAATAGTAAGCATGCCCACAAATATGTACAGTGCCTCTCAAAAGTACTAATACACCTTGAACTTTTGCACATTTGTCATGTTTACAACCATAAACATAAAGATTTTATTTTGAATTTTTTACTGAAAGTTTACACACAAGTAACAGACATCTGTGAAGTGAAAGCAAAATGATACATGATTCTGTTATAAAAAAGAAAAAAAAAGAAAATAGAAAACCGAAAAGTGGGGCGTGCACAAGTATTCATACAGCGTCAAATGAAGCTTCTGTAGGGGTGGGCGACATGGCAGAAACAGAATATCATGATTTTTGATCATTACAAAAATAACTTAAATTACACACTGAAGGAAAATACTATACTAATTAATTTAACTTTGTGATAATCAACACAGCAATAATAGACTTGGACCTAAAGCAAACTCAATTTATAAATGAAAAACATAATAAAACTCCAGATAATAAAATTAAGTAGAAGTAAGTAAAAGAGTAAGTTTGGTAAATGCTTGTTGCTGTTTGGCATCTTTTCTGAGATGTCTCTAATGACATTGACCTGCTGTAAATGTAACACTGCTGTCGCACCCTTTCACAATAAGACTCTTACTAAAGCGATAACATGCAGTGACTTATTGTGTAAAACCCAAACAGGAAGCAGTTTATCTCTGTTAGGCGACTTGACAATAATAAACCCAGACTCAGTGTTTTTGGTGAACTTTTATATTTTCAAGGACATGGATAAACTGCGCATTTGTGAACACGGTCCAGGATTTAAATTAAACAAATGTGAAGGATGCGGGGCCTTACAGAACTGTAAGGACGAAGCACACACTCCCTACTTCGCACATGTGTCAGGTAAAAAAAAAACACATGCCGCAAACTGGCAGAGCATCGGCATTAGGGGGGAAAGCACTGACATGGCCGCTGGGTTTAAAACATTTTAAAGCTCTAGACTGAGGAGCCTGGTCGTGTATGTGCCCTGGAGAGGAGCGTCTCGGTGCTAAATGCTCGCATTAGCGTCTGACATTGCGTAGCAGAAAGTTCGTTCTTGGGATTCCTTCACTGACGTTAAAAAGAGTAAACTGTGGGGAAGTGCATAAAACCATGATAAAACGATCCCACAAAAATGACAGATCGTCTGCTCTGGAGATCGTAAGACGGTCTAATATCGTCATATCGCCCAGCCCTACCTGGAAGACCTACCAGCTGCATTCATTCACCTCATCACCGGCAGCGCTCAGCAATCATCCAATCACAGACCCCGCTCAAGCCGCACCTCCACGACAGCCAATCACTGTAGCTGCTCATCCCATTGTTTAGGCCGGACTCACACCTAGAGCGGCGAGCTTCCATTCATTCCCTATGCTGCCTGGCGACCGGAAAGAAGCCTTTGGAAATCCACAGGAGAGCGGCACGATACAGGCGGCTGCAGCGGCTCCACCAATCCCAGAACATGATCTGACAGATGCTTGTGCATAATTGGCTCATGCACTTCAGCTGCGTCTCCAACCCCACCTCCACGTGCTCCTGCACAAAGGGGGCTGACGAAGGAAGTAGAGCAAGCTAAGCGACGGAAAGCGTTTTTTTTCCCCGCTTTGTGTGGCCTTAAGCTCTGTGGTCAATCACTCAGCCGTTTGCCAGCTGTGCTACAACCCTCCTCGACCCCTTTCTCCACCTGGGCTGCATCCGAAACCATCAAATTGTAGCCTCTAAGTACTAACACTAGAAACTAATCCTTAACCTTTCATGGGGTCAACTGTTAGATCTCTATGCAGTTAGTGAACTTGAGCTTCAGCACCATTTGCCCAATTCGACTGTCCTTACCCAGGGGAAGTGACATCACCAACAGCTGTTTTTTTTCTTCTTCTTCTTCTTCTTTAAAGTTCAGTGCAGGCCAATCAAAAGCGCACACCGCCACCTACTGTATATTGTCCAACAACAACATAATGTCCAAATAAAGACATTTAAGGCGAAAAAAACGAAACATCCAAATGATCCTTCACATTTCCCTTTATTTTATCTCAACAGCGGTTTCATAAAGCTACAATATGCAAATTAGCCACGTGGCTTAAGTTTCTACTAAATGAAAGCAGAAGCACAAACTGCCTTCCTTTAGGCCATTTACTGAGGAGGCTCTTTAAAACCATGCGACTGTGCTGTGGTGACTAACATGTATTTTGTCACTTTTTTAAAGTTTGGCTTTTACAGAATATTTTTTTTAATTATTGTTATTATTAAATGTGCACCTGTCAATCAACAGTGGTTGCGCATGAATCACTCGAGGATGGGGGTGAGGGGGTGGGGGGATTGGCGCAGTGGCACATAGCTCCTAATCGCCGGTAAGGGACCACCAAAGGTCACTATGCTAAAGTGGCTATGATAGTTAGCATACAGGCCACTTTCCCTAACTCCTTCCTAACCGACAACCCAATTTGAATGCTTCTTATCATGGCAGACGCTGACGCACATCCGGTTTGGCGTAAGACATCTTACCAATTTACTGGTTTCGGATGGGGCACTGGCCTCTCCTCGGGTCGTCGTCGACTGGCCAACCTAGGATTCCACTTCTACCACAAGGGTCCAGGGTTGGGGGGAAGATTCTTGCTATCATTCATCAATGCCGTGCATTTCACATCTTTTGTTCAATCTTCCGCCGGGGTCTGAGCCCCAATAATGACTCATGTTCATTAATTAAACACTCATACTGCCTTTTCTGTCTCTGTGAGTCTTTTCAGGTTGAATTAATACTTTGTGGAACCCCCTTTTGCTGCAATAACAGCAGCAAGTCTTTTGGGGTATGACTCTACAAGATTTGCACATCTAGAGACTGACATTTTAGCCCATTCCTCTTTACAAAGCAACTCAAGCTCTGTCAAATTAGAAGGAGAGCGTTTGTCTTTCCACAGATTTTCAATAGGATTTAGGTCAGGACTTTGACTGGGCCATTCTAAAACATTAATATGTTTGTTTTTTAAACAACCCCGTGAACTGCTACCTTAACGTGGTGGGGTTGTTTGAGTGCCCGAGTGATCCGAGGAGCTATGTTGTCTGGGGCTTCATGCCCCTGGTAGGGTCTCCCATGGCAAACAGGTCTTAGGTGACGGGTCAGACGAAGAGCAGTTCAAAGACTCCTATGGACAGTACAAAATCAAGGACCGTGACGTCGCCCGGTATGGCGCAACTGGGGCCCCACCCTGGAGCCAGGGCTCGAATGCGAGCGTCTGGTGGTCGGGCCTCTGCCCACGGGGCTCGGCCGGGCACAGCCCGAAAGGACGACGTGGGCCCGCCCTCCTGTGGACCCACCACCCGCAGAGGGAGCCGTAGGGGTCGGGTGCAGAGTGGACTGGGTGGCAGTCGAAGGCAGGTGCCTCGACGACCTGGTCCGCGTGCGCAGCTTCTGGCGTTCGGGACATGGAACGTCACTTCGCTGGGGGGGGGAGGAGCCTGAGCTTGTGCGGGAGGTCGAGAGATACCGGCTAGATATAGTCGGGCTCACCTCCACACACAGCCTGGGTTCCGGATCCCAACTCCTGGAGAGAGTGTCATCTGATCTCCGGCCGCGTGTCTCGGACACTCGGCTGAAGAGAGGGGCTGAGCTGTCAACTGATCACCACCTGGTGGTGAGCTGGATCCGCTGGCAGGGGAGTAAGCCGGTCAGACCTGGCAGGCCCAAACGTGTTGTGAGGGTCTGTTGGGAATGTCTGGTGGATCCCTCTGTCAGTAGAGTCTTCAACTCCCACCTCCGGAAGAGCTTCACCCAGATTCCGAGGGAGGTTGGGGACATGGAGTCCGAGTGGACCATGTTCTCCTCCTCCATTGTTGATGCGGCTGCTCGCAGTTGTGGCCGTAAGGTCTCTGGTGCCTGTCGCGGCGGCAATCCCCGAACCCGGTGGTGGTGCCCGGAAGTAAGGGATGCCGTCAAGCTGAAGAAAGAGTCCTACCTGGCCTTGTTGGCTTGTGGGACTGAGAGGTACCGGCAGGCCAAGCGTGCTGCAGCTCGTGAGGTCACAGAGGCAAAAACTCGGGTCTGGGAGGAGTTCGGAGAAGCCATGGAGGAGGACTATCGGTCGGCCTCAAAGAGATTCTGGCAAACCATCCGGCGCCTCAGGAGGGGGAAGCAGTGCTTTACCAACACTGTTTACAGTGCGGGCGGGGAGCTGTTGACCTCGACTGGGGATGTGGTCGGGCGGTGAAAGGAGTACTTCGAGGATCTCCTCAATCCCACTGTCACGTCTTCCGGTGGGGAGGCAGAGGCTGGGGACTCGGAGGCGGGCTCGCCCATCACCCAGGCTGAAGTCACCGAGGTGGTTAGAAAGCTCCTCGGTGGCAAGGCTCCGGGGTGGATGAGATTCGTCCCGAGTACCTAAAGTCTCTGGATGTTGTAGGGCTGTCTTGGTTGACACGTCTCTGCAACATTGCGTGGCGGTCGGGGACAGTGCCCCTGGTTTGGCAGACCGGGGTGGTGGTCCCTCTCTTCAAGAAGGGGGATCGGAGAGTGTGCTCCAATTACAGAGGGATCACACTTCTCAGCCTCCCCGGTAAGGTCTACGACAGGGTGCTGGAGAGGAGGATCCGGCCGATAGTCGAACCTTGGATCCAGGAGGAACAATGCGGATTTCGTCCTGGTCGCGGCATACTGGACCAGCTCTATACCCTTCATCGGGTGCTCGAGGGTTTGTGGGAGTTCGCCCAACCAGTCCACATGTGCTTTGTGGATTTGGAGAAAGCGTTCGACCGTGTCCCTCGCGTTGCCCTGTGGGGGGTGCTCCGGGAGTATGGGGTCCGGGGCCCTCTGCTAAGGGCTGTCCGTTCCCTGTATGACCGTAGCAGGAGCTTGGTTCGCATTGCCGGCAGTAAGTCAGACCTGTTCCCGGTGCGTGTTGGTCTCCGCCAGGGCTGCCCTTTGTCACCGGTTCTGTTCATTACCTTTATGGACAGAATTTCTAGGCGCAGCCAGGGGCTGGACGGTGTCCGGTTTGGGAACCTCAGGATCTCATCTCTGCTGTTTGCAGATGATGTTGTTCTGTTGGCTTCATCAAATCAGGACCTTCAGCGCGCACTGGGGCGGTTTGCAGCCGAGTGTGAAGCGGCCGGGATGAGGATCAGCACCTCCAAATCCGAGGCCATGGTTCTCCACCGGAAAAAGGTGGTTTCCCCGCTTCAGGTCGGTGGAGAGTCCTTACCTCAAGTGGAGGAGTTCAAGTATCTCGGGGTCTTGTTCACGAGTGAGGGACGGATGGAGTTTGAGATCGATAGATGGATCGGTGCGGCGTCAGCAGTGATGCGGTCGCTGTATCGGACTGTTGTGGTGAAGAGGGAGCTGAGTCGGGGGGCAAAGCTCTCGATTTACCGATCGATCTACGTTCCCACCCTCACCTATGGTCATGAGATCTGGGTAATGACCGAAAGGACAAGATCGCGGATACAAGCGGCCGAAATGAGTTTCCTTCGCAGGGTGGCTGGGCGCACCCTCCGAGATCGGGTGAGGAGCTCAGTTACCCGGGAGGAGCTCGGGGTAGAGTCGCTGCTCCTTCACGTCGAAAGGAGCCAGCTGAGGTGGCTAGGGCATCTGTTCCGGATGCCTCCTGGTCGCCTCCCTCGGGAGGTGTTCCAGGCATGTCCTATTGGGAGGAGGCCTCGTGGAAGGCCCAGGACACGCTGGTGGGACTATGTCTCCGAGCTGGCCTGGTGTCGTCTCGGGGTCCCCCCAGAACAGCTGGAGGATATGTGTGCGTGGATCGGGAAGTCTGGGCATCTCTGCTTAGACTGCTGCCCCCGCAACCCGGCCCCGGATAAAGCGGAAGAAAATGGATGGATGGATGTTTTTTAAATGGTAAATGGTAAATGGTCACATTTTATATAGCGCCTTTCTACCTGCTTTAGGCACTCAAAGCGCTTTACATCAAAGAACCAGTCACCCATTCACACTCTCATTCATACACCAGTGTACGCAGACACTGGAGGCAAGGTGGGTGAAGGGTCTTGCCCAAGGACACAATGACAGTGGGCACCTGCGGGATTCGAACCGCCGACCCTTTGGTCACAAGACGACCCGCTCTACTCTCTGCACCACCGTCGCCCACAAACCATTCCATTGTAGATTTAGCTTTGTGTTTAGGGTCATTGTCCTGCTGGAAGGTGAATCTCTGCCCCAGCCTCAATTCTCTTGCTGACTCCAGCAGGTTTTACTCCAAAAAGTCTCTGTATTTGGCTCCATCCATCTTCCCAACTATTCTTACAATCTTCCCAGTACCCGCTGAGGAAAAGCAGCCCCATAGCATGATGCTCCCCCCACCATATTTGACACTGGGGATGGTGCACTCAGGACGATGAGAAGTGTTAGGTTTACGCCATACATAACGTTTTGCCTTTGGGCCAAAAAGTTAAATCTTTGTCTCATCTGACCAAAGCACCTTCTTCCACATGGTAGCTGTGTCCTCCATATGACTTATAGCAAACTTCAAACAGGATTTCTTATGGCCTCCTTTCAATAATGGCTTTCTTCTTACCACTTGTCCATGAAGGCCAGATTTGTGTAGAGTACGACTTGTAGTTGTCCCATGTACAGATTCCCCCAGCTCAGCGGCAATACGTCGCAGCTCCTCCAGAGTTATCTTGGGGCACTTGGTTGCATTTTTTACCAGTGCTCTCCTTGTTCGGTCTGTTATTTTCGGTGGACGGCTGTGTCTTGGTAAATTCGCAGTGGCGCTCTTTCCATTTCCGAATGATGGATTGAACAGTGCTCCTTGAGATGTTCAAATCTTCGGGAAATCTTTGTATAACTTAACGCTGCTTTAAACTTCTCCACAACTTTATCCCTGACCTCTCTGGTGAGCTCCTTGGCCTTCATGGTGTTGTTGACAAATACACTCTGACCATAGCTCTGAGGCCCTCACAGAACAGCTGCAATTATACTGAGAGTAGATTACGTACAGGTGGCCTCTATTTAATGGTTACGGCAATGTGTGAACATTCTGCAGTCATTAGGAATGTTATAAAGGCAATTTAATGCACTCCGAAAATACTGTATGAGTACTTATGTACTTGTGTGTGAACTTTCAGTAAAAAATTCAAAATAAAATCTTTATGTTTATGGTTGTAAACATGACCAAATGTGCAAAAGTTCAAGGTGTATTAGTACTTTCGAGAGGCACTGTATATTCTATTTTCCAGTTTGCACTCGCTATTTATCACCAGTCTTGATAAATGACCGCCTTAGTCTTAAGTAGGGATGCACCGATCCATTACTGGTATCGGATATCAGAGGCGATACTGGAAAAAATACGATTTTGGGTATCGGCTATAAATATCCGATACTGAACCACCTACATTTAAGTGAATATGGGCATGCTGTATATCATTGTAAAGCTAGTTTTAACCTCCGCAAATGTATTTTTGATTGCTGCGCAAAATTGTGCCGTTAGCAATAGCATGCTAAAGCTAGCGGGAGTATGCTAATGCTAATGTGGAAAAAAATCAAGGCTGCGACAGAAACTATGATAGAAATGCCTAACGTAGCCTATTAAAATAAAATAACCAATGCTGAAGCCAAGTGTTCGCATTTTAGTTTAAGCAATAACTGATCTCACATATTTGTAATGATCAGATCACTCAGTGTTAGTTGTTGATATTAATCTAACCTAAAGCCTGTCATATACACAAGGATATTTAGTGTAGAAAAGTCATCCTTGTTAATTGATCCGTAATATCATGAGAATAAAATATGACTTTATTGATCTTACAATGGAGAAGAGTCAATACAATTTTTACACTCAGAGAAAGACACTTTTAAGAAAGTCTCTTGGTATCGGTAAATACCGGGTATCGGCAGATACTCAAACCCCAGTATTGGTATCGGTAACAAAAAAGCTGGACTGGTGCATCTCTAGTCTTAAAGGTCCTATATCATGCAAAATCGACTTTTTGGAGTTTTAGCCATGTTGTTATGCTATTTCCTTATCAAAAACACCCCCAGAGCGTTTTTTGGCTTCATTCACGCAGTTCTAAGTAATCCTCCTGAATCCTGCTCTCTGAGCAGCTGCTCCTCCCTCTCCTGGTAAACGACTGAGCTGTTCAGTTGTGTCATCACAAAGGAACGGAAGTGCTCTACGTCTGTAATGTAATGCCTTACGGCCTGATTTTTATTCATAAAACAGCTTTTAATTATTTTATTTATTTATTTTTGAAAAAAAAAAGAAGAAAAAAAAGAAAGCAGCAACTCTCCGACGCGTCTGTGCTGTCCCGCGACGCTAATCAAGCGCACCCACGGCCGGAGGTGCCATGGATCACAGCAGAAGTGTACAAATAAAAAGGTCTTTTTTTTAAATTATCTTGTAGTTGTAGCAGTGGTGCAAGGCCGGGGCTTACTTTGCAGAGGGTGGTCAGGTCACGGTGTTTGCTCTTCACCAGGAACTCAGCGGTGATGTCTCGCGGGGGTTTGACCTCACTGGCCTCCTTGTACTGCTGATGGAGCTCCTTGACACGCTCTTTTGTGGACACCATCTTGAATAGGACAGACAATAAGACGCCGGACAATGACAGAGAAATGTGTCTGAAAGGAGTAAACTGACTTTGTTGAGAAGGTCCCTCAGCTCCTCTTGAGTTTTGACGATCTTCTTCCAATGTTCGATCTGTTCATCTTTGACGTGTTTCTCTTGGAGTCTAAGTAAAAAAGTAATATGTTAGAAGTATCTACTTCTAACAAGATTAGGGTCGTCTTGGTCAACAAGGCACAACCTTTTTCATTATGGGATTAATAAAAAGTCCAGATCTGCTAGAAAATATGTCAGTGAAGAGAGGGGAAGTCAACACTTTAGTTAACTGAGAGTAAAGTGAACTAAAATGCAATGAACCGTATAAAGCATAGACAGATACTGACTGTATGACCACCTCCAGGGCCTGTCCCAGAGACACAGGCTTGTTGTTGAGGAAGTTGAAGTCCAGCTGGTGACTCAGGTACGACGTGGCTTCCAGCAAACGATTAAACTCCTGCTCCACCATCTCATCTTTCTCTTTGGGAACCTGCATATAGCATTTATACATCATCACACATATAACAATTAAGAACAGACCTTTGCAATTCAGGAAATGATGCATGCTTTAGGAAAAAAGAAGCAGCACACCCTACTACATGGCTACCTTCATTACCCTGATGTGCATCACTACCTGATTTGGACCCTGTGTGGAAGGAGGCATTTAGAAGTAGAAAAGTGCACAGTGTAATTGTGAAATAGATCAAACTTGTTGTCTGAATGAAATGGTCCAAATCTTGTAGAGATTGGCATCAGAAAATGACGGTCTGTTACCACGCATGTTAGTCTAAAGGTTCAACAGGAATGAAGTTACCATGCTGGTCTTTTCCTAAAATCACAGTTGCAAAGTAGGGATGTCACGGTTACCGGTGTAGCGGTAAACCCCGGTAAAAATGTTGACGGTAATAATTACCGTCTTGTTTTTGAAAAACTATATTATCTCGGTGGATTACCGCACCCGTGGTGTAGGCAAAGTGAGCCTCGCCGGCCGCTGTCTCATCTGCTGAAGGCGCACTCCGTAGCTTACAACCAAAACAAAACTTTCTCGAAGCTGGAATAAAGTCCGAGACGACAGCACTCAGGATCAGCCTTCAAATAGGACCAAGTCTGAAGTCTGGGTATATTTTGGGTATTTTAAGAAAGCCGAAGGACAGTTGACAGAAGAGAGTTATCCTGTTTACGGAACGTGCAGGAAAAAAGTGTCTGCTAAAGGCAGCGATACTTCGAACCTCATGACTCACTTGTGTGACCGTCACCACAACTCTATAGCCAATGCAAGTAAGTTAACGTTAGCGTTTTAGCAGACATGCATGATATGGGGACTTTGGGTTGAGGGACAAGGTAATGAGTCGTCCCATAGTGCAGCCGCAGCGCCACTGCCAGCATATAAGCCGTGTCGCGGATACCTCTGGCACAATGCGTTACAGGCTCCTGGAGGGCAGATTAAAGTTGGTCGCCAATGCAATAGATTCACTCTCGCCGCATTATTATGAATTGGTTGGTTACTGTCTGATGGAATTTTCCCAAATCTGCAGAGCGAAAGCACACTGGAAGGACACAAACTGAGAATATTCCTGATATAGAGGGTTTATCTAGTTAAAAATATTCTATCACGGTTCTGGCGCTATAAATAGTACATGTAATACCCTCCAAACGATCACCATTTCATAGTTATAGTTCCTTTGACGTGAAAAGTTGCACTTTTGATATGGCTTTGTCTGTATTTTTTAAATATAACAAACACTGTTACACTTTTTTGAAACTATTTCAGTTTGTGTAGTACTATCAATGCTTTCTGAACTTTTAACACTCATAAATATGCATAAATAGATGCAATAATACCGAAAAACGTGATAATTTTGGTCACAATAACCGTGAGGTAAAATTTTCATACCGTGACATCCCTATTACAAAGTTGTAGACAGTTTTCATGTGACATTCTTGGAGGTCAAATCACCATGGTAACACTTGCTTGGTAGGCTAATGTTTGCTAGTACCCTCCAAAATGGCAGATTTCAATTGTTGACCCTCTGGTGGACTGCCTGAGGGTCAGGGTGTGAATGTAGGGTCTGAGTCAGTTGTGATCCCTTCATGTGTAGATGCTCTCACCAACCCGTTGCAATCAATATGTGATGGGCAAATGTAAGCAGGTGCAGTGGCAGTGCACATGCGCATCATCCTGTTTATTCTACCTCTTCAATAAACAGAGATTTGTCTTTTTCTCCAGAGCATAACCGGCATCTGCCAATTTTTACCACTTGCACGCCAACACTGAATTTCTAACAGTTGATCCTGAGCTCCATTACATTACAATGTGTCACCATTTACTGCCCTCCAAGTCATATCAATAAAAACTATCTTAAGGAAAATGCCAAATGCTGCATGAGAAGGATTAGTAAAGATGGTGTTAAGCAAACAATGAATGACGAGAGCAAGGGGGATGAAAAAAAGAAAAGGGACCATATTTCTAAAAATCATATGAGCCTTCTTTCATTGTGAATAATAAATGGTTTAGGGATATGTAGGAGAGACATGGGGAAATGGATAATGCTGAAATGACGACGCATGACTGACTTAGGACAGATTTCAGCGGTAAAAGTAAGTAGTAAAAATAAACAAAATACATACACTTGTGCACCTTTCCCCCTTTAGCGGACGACACGAGGCAGGGGAGAGAGAGAGAGACAGCATGTTAAGTACACAACTTTACACAGCATCACTGGACCATATCCTCAGTATTCCACGATTCAATATTTAAACATGTACAGATGGTTAGAATAGAATAGATAGAATAGTCTACCTAGAAATAAATTCACCTTTGGCGCACGACCTATAAAAACACAAGACAAGGACAATACAAACAGGCCTAGTAGACAGACACAACAAGGATAAAAACATTGAAGTATTAATACCCCTCCACTCCTATCTTATTCAGTTAAAGTCGGGTACTGATGATGGAGGCTGTACCATTCTGTATCATGGGCAATTAAGCAAAATAGGAAGTTATAGTACTTTTGAAATAAATTGATGTCACCATGGTGCACTGCTGCATAAAAAAAAGGGTTATAAGCAAAAATATCATTGGACGTAATACTTTACACATCCACTATAAAGCAGTGGAATAACTCTGCAGGTGTTGTCAAGGGTCTGAATATTTATATTAGTGCCACTATGAAACTTGAGAGAGAGACAGAGACACAGACAGACAGACAGACAGACAGACAGACAGAGAGAGAGAGAGACAGACAGAGACAGAGACAGAGACAGAGAGAGAGAGAGAGAGAGAGAGAGAGAGAGAGAGAGAGCGAGAGAGAGCGCGAGAGAGAGAGAGAGAGAGAGAGAGAGAGAGAGAGAGAGAGAGCGAGAGAGAGAGAGAGAGAGAGAGAGACCATGGTTCTCCACCGGAAAAAGGTGGCTTCCCCGCTTCAGGTCGGTGGAGAGTCCTTGCCCCAAGTGGAGGAGTTCAAGTATCTCGGGGTCTTGTTCACGAGTGAGGGACGGATGGAGTTTGAGATCGATAGATGGATCGGTGCGGCGTCAGCAGTGATGCGGTCGCTGTATCGGACTGTTGTGGTGAAGAGGGAGCTCAGTCAGGGGGCAAAGCTCTCGATTTACCGATTGTTTCCACCCTCACCTATGGTCATGAGATCTGGGCAATGACCGAAAGGTCAAGATCGCGAATACAAGCGGCAGAAATTAGTTTCCTTCGCAGGGTGGCTGGGCGCACCCTCCGAGATCGGGTGAGGAGCTCAGTTACCCGGGAGGAGCTCGGGGTAGAGTCGCTGCTCCTTCACGTCGAAAGGAGCCAGCTGAGGTGGCTAGGGCATCTGTTCCGGATGCCTCCTGGCCGCCTCCCTCGGGACGTGTTCCAGGCATGTCCTATTGGGAAGAGGCCTTGTGGAAGGCCCAGGACACGCTGGTGGGACTATGTCTCCGAGCTGGCCTGGTGTCGCCTCGGGGTTTGCGCGGATCGGAAAGTCTGGGCATCTCTGCTGAGACTGCTGCCTCCGCGACCCGGCCCCGGATAAAGTGGATGAAAATGGATGGATGGATGGATGGTCCCAAACTGTGGAATGAGCTGCCTCTGTGTGTTAGACAGGCTGACTCCCTTCCCGTTTTTAAATCACGCCTTAAGACGCATATGTTCTCTTTGGCATTTAACTAGTTTGGAAGTTGACTTTTACTGTTCAAATCGTCCTCTTATGCCACTGTATATGTGTATATTTGATTGTATTTTATATTTTTATTTTTGTACGGCACTTTGGTCAACTGTCCCGTCAACTGCGTTATAAATAAATTGGATTGGATTGTGTTGCTGGTGATTCAATAAATTGGGATTCAAGGTCGACTTGTGTCTTATTGTAAATACCTCCTGAAAGTAAACAATGAATGGTTTGGTCACTAGGCTCTGTGCATGGAATGCTGCATAGTAACATGATACCAGCTTCCCAGGGTAATGACCATAGAAATCATAGAAAGCCTTTAGCCTGTTACTACAAATACGTACAATTTATTACACATCGAACCCCGGACTCGTTTCAGTAGAACATTTTATCCCCATTAAAAAGAATGGTGAAGTGAGGCGCAAAACTAAAGTGTGGTGAGGAATGCTTTGTCCATTTCATGGACAAAAAAAGAGATGATGTGTAGTGGCCATTGGATGTGTATCAGGGCCCACAAAAAGCGGAAATTTGAACTGAATTTGAGTTCGCTTGTATACACTAAAATATTGACATAAGTAGTCTTTAGTTTATTGGTTTATTTGGGAGGGACAGTGCATGTTATTGATTGTAGCCTTGGGCTAATCACCGTCCTTCACCCCCCCCATGCGTACTCTCAAACACACTGATTCATCCTGGCCTATTGTACATGTTTTAGTGGTAGGGGAAACCAGAATACCCGAAGGAAACCTACGCAGATATGGGGAGAATATGCAAACTCCACACAGAAAGGCCCCGTCCAGGTGGGAATCAAACCCGGACCTTCTAGCTGTGAAGCACGAGCACTAACCACTGTACTACTGTAAAAACATTCCGTGCACAGAGCTTGTTGGGATAATATTTTCACCAGTGAAATGTCCTTTGTGGACTGAAGATGCGGTGAAACAATGCACTGTTATACTCACCGCCTGTCCATTGGCTTCATACAGAGGACACTTCTGTTTGATTTTGGCCAGCTCCATGTTGACCTGTTTACTGACCACAGCCATGGGGTTCCCTCCTGCACATACAAATAATACACACATGTTCATACCTGGGAGAGTTTTTCTACAGAATGACCTACTAGAGCAGTGGTTCCCAAAGTGTGGGTCGGGACCCTTCGGGGGGTCGCGAGGCCTTGGGTGGGGGTCCCCAGATGATTCCAAGATAAAAAGAAAAATGCTATTGTTTTTAGTATATTTTTGAGTGTAAAACAGCATATAATTTGTGAAGTCCATTCAATTATTCAAAATTAACTGTTTAAGTACACATCAACGTGATTTTAAAATCTTTTCCTGGCCTAAAATAGCATAAGAGGCAACATCAAAGACAATGTGGGTCCTGACTTGTTTATGTGTACATTTTTGGGGTCCCAGCCAAAAAAAGTTTGGGAACCCCTGTGTTAGAGGGTACTCAACACTGACTGCTAGAGCCGAATGAGGACATTGACAACTGAGAATCAAAACTTTGGTCTGGAATGATGACACTTAAAAAGATGCTAATCTTTATTAGAGCAGCTATTGCGTCGGTCCCCAGATACGGACTCACCAGCTGGTTTGGATCTGCTGGTCAAATCAAAGACTGAAATATCCAATCTAATTAAAGCAGTAAGTAACTCATGCCCTTAGTAAACCACTGCAGGTGTCGTAGCGCGTTTTTTTTTTTTTTTACTCATTAATTGTCCGTGAGAGTAAATACTACGTCAACAGAAAAGACAAAGGGACAGAGGGATATGGTACATCCAATTACACAATGGAGATAATTTTTTTTCACTCAAACTTGGCTGTAAATACTTTAAGTGGCACTAGCCCGCAGTTAGCTTTGTCCATTGGCCTGTTAGCTTCTTCTTTGTGATTCCATTAGTGTGCATTGACACCTACCCGGTGGCAGGCAAGTTGCAATTGTGGTTTTCTGGCCAGAAACACCAGGGGGAGATGAAAGATCCCCCAAACATCCCATTAACACTTGAATTACCCCCAGAAGGACTTCGGAAAGGATTTATTAAGGCAAACAAGTTACTTTGTACTGCTTTAAGACAGCTGGAAATATTATAGGCTCTTCTGCTCCTCGGTCACCACAGGAATGTTAGCTTGCTAGCTAGGCAAGATGCAAATTCGGAGTACTTTCCTTGTAAATATGATCTACTCAAGCAACATGTTTCATTCATAAGATGTTTTAAGCACCTGCCCCTAAAGCCTCCATTGTCATGTTTATGCTGCTCTGAGTGAAGCATGACAGAGTTCCTGTACACTTTGCAATGTGAAATTTATGACCTTTTAATCAAGCAATCAATCAAATTTTATTTTTATAGCGCGCCTTACAATAGCCAGAAGGTGCACAAGGCACTTTCCAGTAAAAGCATCAATACACAACAGTATACTGTATATAAACATAAATGTACATAAAAATAGCAGTCGAGTCGGAGGCTAGATGTTAAAAGCTTGTCTGAATAGATGTGTTTTCAACTGCGACACTTAATGCTGCGTCCACACCAAACGCCTCCAAAGCGTCAGGTTTACATTTAAAATGGAGGACGCACCTCGGGGAGTCTCAAGAGGTCCCGCAGTGCGCCACGCGCCTCCTGTGTGGCGCGTTATGAAGATTTTCGCGTGTGGGAAGCTTTTGACGCGCCTCCAGGGCGTCCAGCTCGGCCGACGCTAGATTTGGGAAATGTTTAATTGTTTGGAGAAATTTGCGAGCGTCGATCAATCAGGAGCTTTTGTCCAACAAGGACGTACGTTGTAGCTGAGCCACTGTCTGGGGCAGATCCTATGCCGGTCCGCAGATGTAAACAAGTCATGGAGGATTATCGTGTTGTGAACCATCGAGCTCCGTTTTTTCCTGTGAAAACAACTATTATATACTAATAACATCAATGAAGACGTAACTACATAAAGCAGCCTTTATTATGATCACACACTGAGCCGGGCTTGACGCATTTGTGGTTTATTGCAGACTTTTCATCAACAATGAGCCGTAGACGATTGTAACGTGCTAACAGGGGCTAACCTAGCCTAGCCACTTGCTACCGGCACAAAATTAGCTGGATATAGGCTAAAATACTGGGGAGCTTTTGCGTAGACCATGGGGATATAGTTAAATATCCATAGGACATGGTAGTAGCAAAGAGGGAGACTAGTTTGTCCTAAACAGTAGGTATTTCTCAGGCAAGGGGTGCTTCCAAGATGGCTACGAACACACTCTGAGCTGATGCGCGTCTTGACGCTCGGTGACATTTGTGACAAGCGTCTGACTTCAGTAAGCATAAGCGTCCAACTACGGGCTTTAGGCGCGTTTTTGACGCCCGCAAGACATTCGGTGTGGACGCAGCATAAGACCTGTTTAAAGAACAACTAACCCCCCTACTAGAACTCCATCCACATTCAAAATTTGAAAAATGCACCTAAGGAAGAGATGGGGCCATGCAAGGGCGAAGTGATGTTGGCTGTGTGTGTGAGCATGAGGTTGGATGACGTCTGCAATCACTGCTGACGTCAGCCACCACGGCAGAGCCAATGATTCAAAATTCAAACAAGGTATATTTTTAACCACTAGATGGTGCCATACAGTATAATAGTAATAATCAGTCCCTCCAGGATTCTGCTCCGCCTCCTCTCACTCGCCTGGGTCTGCATTCTGTCCGAGTTGCGTTTCTCTACTCCTGGATCTTTATGTGCCGATAAAGGCTTTATATGACAGATGAACGCTGTGTGTAGGGATGGGTACCGAACCCCGGTATCATAACGGCCCCGGGGCCACTTGTGCCGGTCCACCCAGACCGATAAGCTCCAGCCTTAACGGTCTTCTTAACGGGGCTGCTGCGCTCAAATAATCACTCCGCCCTCATGGATGCGTTCGCTGCATCGGATCTGTTCATCCCCGCTACCCCACACGAAAGTGCAGGGTGTCCACGCATCCCTGATTATTGATTAGGGATTATTGACAAAAAAGTCAAAAACTGAAAATTTAATACGAAACTATAATGGCTGGAAAGAACTGCCATAATAAACAACACTGGTCCTGGCTCAAGGCAAAAGAGAGATGTACAGCTTCTTTAATTAATTTAACCAGAAAATATAATTACAACTAACATTCCAAATTTATTATATAAAGAGTTAAATTTTAATTCTGATGACCATCATTATGAAACCAGACATGCCACGGAGGGCAGATTTAAACTACCCAAAGTAATGTATAGAGCCATGTCTGGTTAGAACACTTTGCCAAGTGACATTATTAATGCAAACAGTAAATATCAATTTAAAATCCTTTTGAAAAGGCATCTTCTCGTGTACTAGTTTTGTGTTTATCAACCAGTCTAGCAAAAAGATGTTAAACATTAATCAGTTGGTAAGGACAGGTCTATACAATTGATTAGGCTAGTTGTGTGACCAATGGTGGTTTAATTAATTAGACCATTATACTAAGTGAGTGAGTGCTTTATTTGTCATTGTACAACAAACTTTCAGGTGTTAGTCCTGAGCTACTGCGACTGAGCCGCACCACCACTGTGGGCCAACCTGACCAGCATGTTTCTGGAGGTCGGGAAAACCGTAGCATGGGTAGAAAACCTGGCTGGCTGCCTTCAGTGCTCCTCTGATCCTCTGAAACGGTGCAAAGTATTATTATGTATTATTACAATAACCACAATGTTTTAGATTATCTCTCATGTACCTATATTCAATAATAGCATATACCACACACGCGGTCATTTTTGTGTTTTAATTGTATCACTTTGTGGTGAAAACTGGTGTAAATATTGTTTTGTGAGCAGCATGCTGGATTGAATCCAAAACAAGTAGCTGTACTTGTTACAGCTAATGGAGATCAAAATAAATACAAATACAACCCAATGCGCCCTCGTGCCGCACTGACCTGTCGTGCTTTCGAATGTGCACCCTACTGATCTTCTGACTGAGAGACTGCTGCCTCCGAAGGTTAAAAGGATCCGATGGAGTAAAAAGAGACGCGGCCATGCAAATTGTGTTGGCAGCTCTGTAAACAACTGTTTCTAAGCGCTGCAGTACACACCATACTGTGACACTTTGCTAGCCTGGGGAGACCAGAATGATTCCCCTCTATGTTTTTTGATACAGCGGGGAATCGGGCTGGACTCCCCGCCCCAGATGGCGGTATCTGAAAAATCAAAACGATCCCGTGCAATCAGATTTGTTTATTTGTGTCACGTGTTGTTCACGAGCAGCGTCACTCACGGGACGCGGAAGTCCGCTCAGCACCAAACTACGAACGGTGCATGAGAGAGAGTGTGTCTCCAATCTGCGGTAAATTACCAAAAAGACCGACAGTAGGTGCATAATCATGCTTGAATATTAACGCAAAACTGCTAATAACACTGCATCAATGGCAAACGCCCGCCATTGATGGCGGGCGTTTGCCAGGAAGTTTACTCCACTTCCTGTTTTCCTGCGTATGTACCACTGTGGGAAATGGAATTGACGCTACAATGACCAGACTCACTCGGTGACCAGAAAACTTGCATGATTAATTATTATAAATATCTCGTTAGCAGGTCTGAAAAAAGAAATTTTCTGCAAATGTAAGACTTTTTTAAGACAATCTACCTGGTAGATGCATGATATTATATGGTCCAGCCCTAATAGTAATGCATTCAAGTTGTGTGTTATTCATATTTAGAATCCAGTTCGACCCGGTTTAGGCCTGGTGGTATCGGGAGGGTCAAATATTTTATACAAGACTCCTACTTTTCTAAAACGTTTGGAATCATTGCACTAGTGCCACTCCCATTATGTAAAACTAAATTTACGTATGCAACTACGGTTCTATTAATCCCGAATGACCGCTTTAAGCACTGAAAATCTCCTTTGCACATGCGCCGTTCGAGTAGTAATACCAAAAACGTCACACCTGTGACCAACAAGGAGGCTATATAGCTCCACGTCATCTGAGCCTCTGTTCCTAAAGAATCTTCTCGCGAAAACGCAAGGATTCTGAGTGACAGAAATGCTCTGGCGGTCATTCGGGATTCATAGAACCGTAACTTTCGTTCTATTCCATCCACTACTGACCGCCAGAGGCGGTCCTTTAAGCACTGAATGACTAATAACAACTATGTCTCGAGGAATCCTAAGTACAGAACTCACTGAGTGGACAAAGAAGACTCCGATCACAAACCACAGTGACCAAAACACTGTAGCAGACACAGTGAAAACCAGGTAAATGCACAGGCTGTCGACGACAGATAAGCAGTCCAGACGAACTCCAATAAATGCACAGGAAATGGGACAAACCCATAAAGAGATTCCCAAGAAGTTGGAGACCCCTCGTATAAGGGAACGGTGCACGTCCCGAAAAACTAAGGGGTGGTGGCTAAAACACCACACCACATACAACGGTATCCTGCCCAAGTAAAAACACTTCGTCATGAAGGCTAGACGACTAACAGGCTCTGCTACCATCTCAAGCCATGAGAATGGAGACACACCAATCATTCACTCAAACTCTAGGAATGAGAGATCATAAGCCACCGAGAACCAGAACCAAGTAAGACTAACGCACCCTGGCATAGGGAACATACTCCCCGCATTAAGAATAAAATCCGCATGGGACATGCCAAACAGTCCAAACAAAACAGGTGGCAACAAGGCAAACCTGAACATGAAAAGGACCACAGAGCAGCCGGTCGTAAGACAAGGCAGGAGCACTAACCCCTTGCACGAAAAGGTGCAGAGGGACAATCATACCCCAGTAAAACACACTGGAGGTAAAACATTGTCACACTAGGAGAGAAAAAACACCTGGACAGAAAAAATTGCAAACAAACACTGGGAACACATGCCCACAAAAGCCATGTATACAGAAGTGACGGTACAAGAACTCTTCAACCATCGACTACCATAAACGAACACAGGAAGAACCTGAGAGTGCACATACCAGCCAGCGTACACTCAATATTTGAACAGACAATGTCCAGCTCTGAAGCATGATGAAAATCATACCAGAGAACTGCAGGCCTGATCTGCCTCGGGCGTCACTGAAGTCAGTCAATTTCAGCCAGCAATGAAGTCCAGTGCATAAAATGCCACCCAAATTAAAGTCAAAGTGGCAAACATGAGTCAAAGACCAGCAGCAGTAAGCAGAGCTGCCAATGGAACTGTTGCCAACCACGGCCTGTTGAAAGCAGTATAGTATCTGCTGGCCCTCTGTACCTAGCGTTTCCACTGAGATACAGCCAGGCAAATAAAACCATACGCCTGATTCTGCTCCAGGAGGCACTGCCATTGAAAAGGGACAGGGCACGCTGCGCATGACAGACCGGTCAAGACTAAGCCCTTGTGCCACTGTGGCACAAAACCACAGAGCAGCATCTCAGCAGAATGACTAGGACTCACTAGGACCGCAGACAGCAAAACACAGTACATACACAATACAGTAGACCAAAAATAAACACCAGCCGATGCAACAGCGGGCAGGTGCTCTCGGCCTCAGCTACATTGTGCACAACCGCAAACAGCTGATCACCATTTGAAAGCTGTGCGAAAACGCTCAAGACACACACCCACTGATGTCACCCATGTTGCACAAGGAAGTGGCAAACTGCACAGAACCCATGCCCCCGAATGGAGAGCAGAGTGTTCAAAAAAGATCATACAGCGACACTAGGCCTGGTATGCGTCATACACAACTCTCCATCCCCTTTGGAGGGGTAGAAAAAAGTTGCCGGAAAAAGTGGCCTCAACCGACGACTTAACAGGCAGTTGGCGTCTGCGCAGACGCCTCGGCTTAGTTACCGGTGTTGGAGCCGCTCTTGAGTGTGTCAGAGCTGGGCCCGTATTGAAATGCTTGAGACTGACTTTTGAGGACTTTAGCATAGTCGATTTGTCCCTCCATAATATTTCAGCGGTGCGAGACGTCGCTAACTTTACACCTGAAGCCATGTTAAAGCACGGAAGGGCATCTACAGCCCAGCCCTCATTGTGCAGCTGATGTGGCCAGATCTGGACAGCAGGGTCATAGATTCCTTCTGTCGGAGTTATAGCGCAGATGAGTGGGATACGTCCGCGTGGCACCTGCCGCCTCTATCGTCTCCACGCGCACAACTTTATGTTTGGATTTGAGTTGTTGTTACATTTTTCCAACGTCGTTCTTTCATTAGAAAAAGCCGTGTTTGAACCCACTAAAGCACTCGTGTAGCGCTCGGTCTACAGTGGGGAAAAGAAGTATTTAGTGCAAGTTCTCCCACTTAAAAAGATGAGAGAGGCCTGTAATTTTCATCATAGGTATACCTCAACTATGAGAGACAAAATGAGAAAAAAAATCCAGAAAATAACATTGTCTGATTTTTTATGAATTTATTTGCAAATTATGGTGGAAAATAAGTATTTGGTCAATAACAAACAAGCAAGATTTCTGGCTCTCACAGACCTGTAACGTCTTCTTTAAGAGGCTCCTCTGTCCTCCACTCGTTACTTGTATTAATGGCCCCTGTTTGAACTTGTTATCAGTATAAAAGACACCTGTCCACAACCTCAAACAGTCACACTCCAAACTCCACTACGGTCAAGACCAAAGATCTGTCAAAAGACACCAGAAACAAAATTGTAGACCTGCACCAGGCTGGGAGGACTGAATCTGCATTTGGTAAGCAGCTTGGTGTGAAGAAATCAACTGTGGAAGCAATTATTAGAAAATGGAAGACATACAAGACCACTGAAAATCTCCCTCGATCTGGGGCTCCACGCAAGATCTCACCCCGTGGGGTCAAAATGATCACAAGAACGGTGAGCAAAAATCCCAGAACCACACGGGGGACCTAGTGAATGACCTGCAGAGAGCTGGGACCAAAGTAACAAAGGCTTCCGTCAGTAACACACTACGCCGCCAGGGACTCAATTCCTGCAGTGCCAGACGTGTCCTGTCCCCCTGCTTAAGCCAGTACATGTCCGGCCCGTCTGAAGTTTGCTAGAGAGCATCTGGATGATCCAGAAGAGGACTGGGAGAATGTCATATGGTCAGATGAAACCAAAATGGAACTTTTTGGTCAAAACTCAACTCGTCGTGTTTGGAGGAGAAAGAATGCCGAGTTACATCCAAAGAACACCATACCTACTGTTAAGCAGGGGGGGAAACATCATGCTTTGGGGCTGTTTTTCTGTAAAGGGACCAGGACGACTGATCCGTGTAAAGGAAAGAATGAATGGGACCATGTATCATGATATTTTGAGTGAAAACCTCCTTCCATCAGCAAGGGCATTGAAAATTAAAGGTGGCTGGGTCTTTCAGCATGACAATGATCCCAAACACACCGTCCGGGCAACGAAGGAGTGGCTTCGTAAGAAGCATTTCAAGGTCCTGGAGTGGCCTAGCCAGTCTCCAGATCTCAATCCCTCAATCCCAATCCCATCCTTTGGAGGGAGTTGAAAGTCCGGGTTGCCCGGCGCCTGCCCCAAAACAGCACTGCTCTAGATGAGATCTGCATGGAGGAATGGGCCAAAAAACCAGCAACAGTGTGTGAAAACGTTGTGAAGACTTACAGAAAACGTTTGACCTCTGTCATTGCTAACAAAGGGTATATAACAAAGTATTGAGATGAACTTTTGTTATTGACCAAATCCTTATTTTCCACCATAAATCGCAAATAAATTCATTAAAAATCAGACAATGTGATTTTCTGGATTTTTCACAGTCATAGTGGACGACAAAAAAAAGTCTAGCGGAACCTCTGCCGGTAGGGGAGTCACCGCAACTGCAGCCTACAGGTCACTGCAGAGGGAAATTCAACCGACCTGTGAGGTCAAAATAAGAAACAGTCATGGAGGCAGGCGCCAACACCAAGGGAGTTGGGCAAATCCAGTCCCACAAACTGAAGCAAATGCTAAAATCAAGGATGTACGCCACAGCCAGGAGAGGGCACGCCAACATCACCAACATAAACATGAGCACAAGCCAACACAGTAGATACCTCAAAGCAGTAATGCATGTAGGCCACAGCTGGGAAAGGGGGCACTAACGCAACCTTCACCAACATAAGCTCAAGCCAGCACAGTGGACACATCACCGTGCTGTAATACACGTATGTCACAGCTGGGAGAGGGGGCACTGACGCAACCGTCACCACCATGAGACAGTGTGACAAAGTAGGTTTTAGGTTACTTTGTCCCGTTAATTTCTGTTGACACTTACAAGTTTATGTATTCATTGTTTCAGTCATAATTTTTCCAATATCCAAATGTAACAGTTAAACATAACTATCCCGGGTTTGTTTTGTTTTGTTTACATTTCAGTTAAAACATCATACAGTATTTATTTTAAATGCTTCATTTTGTTTAAAAGGTTTAGTTGATTGCAATACAATCAAAGTAATACTTACCACCTGGTCCAGAAAGAGGCGTGTCCTTGCAGGCAGCCATATTTAAAAACTTGGGTCTGCCCATGGACCAACCCATGTGCAAGGGGGAACTGGTTTAAAGTTTTGTATTTGTATTTTTGTGTTTACTTATTAAGTTGAAAAACACATTTGGAGGGTTGAAGTAACCTGAGCTGAAAGTGTTAAGAAAAACCTACCTGTGAGTTGTACCTGATACTTACCTCCTAGAGATGGACTGATCCGGGGGAGGGTCTTCCTGCTGGGGAGTGTTTTAAAAAGGGGTTTTGCAATCAGTCTGGAGAGAACCATGTAGCTGGGTACATGTGGTATGTTTCCTGAGTTCAGTTAAGTTCCGTTTGATTGATTCTGTTAAGCATTTTTTTGACAGTTATTTTGTATATTTGTAAAGTTTTGTTTTGCCACATTGTATCACGGTGAAATACATTTTTGGCTACTATGGGAATTTTTGAGTCTGCCTCCTACTTGACCACATTGGCCAGCTTCCCCACAGACAGGTAGAAGCAATGCAAAGAGGCAACAGCCGGGAGAGCGGGCGCGACCGTAGCCTACACCAGGCCGTACAAAAGGTCAAAACAGAAGTAACGCAGTGCAAATGCACACAGGCCACAGCTGGGAGAGGGGGCGCAAACACAGCCTTCCCCTTGCCTGGCCTGCCAAACGACATGCCTTTTCATAGATTTTTCAAAGACATATAGTCTGGGAGCGAGCGTGATCTCAACAATTTCCCGGTGGGCGTGATTGACAGACGGCATCAACCAATTAGAGCAACGCTAGATACGTTGCAGTAACAAGCGGCAGAAAGCCTTTCCAAAAACGTCCTTTTTTACGAGGAACGCTTCGAACGCTGTTTCTTGCTCCGGTTTTAGGGATTTCATATTTTTCAAACGATTTAAAACAGACGAAAGAGCCGAAGAAAACAGTGTATCGGCCGCCATCTTTAATGTTTTGGAAGAGTGCGTGGTGGTGACAGGTGACGGCTTCCGTCTCTTGGTGCGTGATTGGACCGATGTGGGTCAAATCGTGAAATGATTGACTGCGAGCAGCTGCCCAGACGGTTCTTCTTTTGAACAGAAAGGAGGAGTGTCTGGCAGGCCAGGCAAGCCTTCCCCAGCCCGGGCACAAGCCAATACAGTTGGAATCAGTGCAGTGGAAATGTTTACAGGCCACAGCTGGGAGAGGAGGCGGAACAAAGCCTCCACCAGCATGGCCACACGCCAACACAGTTGGAATCAGAGCAGTGGAAATGCATACAGGCCACCGCTGGGAGATGGGGCGGTAACACAGCCTCCACCAGCCTGGCCACAAGCCAACGCAGTTGGAAGCAGTGCAGTGGAAATGTATGCAGGCCACAGCTGGAAGAGGGGGCAGAGATGCAACCATAACCAGCATGGGCACAAGCCAGCACAGTCAGAAGCAATGCAGTGGAAATGCATAGAGGCCACAACTGGGAGAGGTGGCGGAAACGCAACCATCACCAGCATGGGCACATGCCAACACAGTTGGAAGCAGTGCAGTGGAAATGCATACAGGCCACAGCTGGGAGAGGGGGCGGAAACGCAACCATCACCAGCATGGGCACATGCCAACAAAGTTGGAAGCAGTGCAGTGGAAATGCATAGAGGCCACAACTGGGAGAGAGTGAAAACACTGCCTTCACCAGCATGGGCACAAGTTGTAGTAGACACAACACAGCGATAAGTCATGTAGGCGACAGTCAGGAGAGGGAGCGCAAACGCAGCCTTCACCAACAGGGGCACATGCAAACACTGTTAGCAGGCAACACAAAGACAGCAAAAACTCGAACAACTCCTAGTAGTAGACTACTGAGCAAACAACCAATCCGCCAGTAACAGTACAAGGTAACAGTGCAAAGGCACTACCAAGGAGATGGGGTGAACACACCGCCATCACCAATACCTACGCAATCAGTCTGCAATAAACGACAAAAAGCAGCAATAACCTAATGTGCCAATCGTGGGAAAAGGCATGCAAACGCTTAGCCAAGTAAAAAACATAGACTGCATAAGGCTACACAACTGTCATAGCTGGGCATCGAACCACAATATGAACCACGAGAAGCGAACATCGCAGGCCACTGGCATGTAATAGTTGGCGCAACATCCTACGACAAAAGCACAGGCCTATGTGTCCAAAAACGAATTTAGGTTACTGCACTCAGTATCACATTACAAAAAGAAGACACTACTAACACTGAAGAAATGTAAAAGACATAACCAGAACTCGTGCGCGCTCCTCCATGGCGCAAGCGCACACGCCATGTCAGCCATGTCGCACTGACACACACGGAATCCACACACTGAGAAGGCTGTCAAAACTGGCTGCCATTGCAGGCCAAGGAGGGCGAAATGATCCGCTACTCCGACCACCCAGTCACCGGGCTCCAAGTGATGAGCAAATAAAGCGTGTAAAGTGGTTTGAGAAACAAAGCAACACGGAACACGCCATATCCCGAACCACACGCGAGAATAAAAAAGGAACAGAGGCTCGGATGACGTGTATAGCCTCCTGCTTGGTCATCCGGGGGTCACAGGTGTGACGTTTTTGGTATTACTACTCGAACGGCGCATGTGGGAAGGAGATATTCAGTGCTTAAAGCACCACCTCTGGCGGTCAGCTGGGATGAAATAGAACTCAATAAAGCATGAAAAGTAGCATTCGCCCTTATGATACTTTAGCCCTCACAGTCATGGGTTCTTACCCAGGCCGGTGACCACCATGGCTCCCAGGTCAGCCACATAGTTCCCCTTCCTGAATGTAGCCACTCTCCCTCCAACACGATCCTAGGACAAAGATAGAAGGATGGTCAATGGACGTTTTCACACATGAAAGTCTGTACCAAGGCCCGCAATTATTTTATTTTACTTTACTTGTCTCTCTTGGAAGAAATTTGGTTTGCTACACACTAAGACATCACAAATATAATACACAATACACACTCACGTGAGCTTTACATTTACTTTGTACACTCCCCCCTCGGTCCGTGTACCTTTCGTTCAATCAATTTTCAATTTGAAAACGACAATAAAATTACACAGAAATGTGTGCTATCAGCATTTTTCATTTCATAAAATGAAACGAAATCACTCAAATTGGCACGTATTTTCATATTTCAATATTATACAAAAACGAAAAAATGTAAATTGAAATCACAGCCTCAGAGCGTCATTATTTCGTTTTCTCGATTTGCGTATAGCCGGAAGTTCGGCTGTACGGTTCACATTAAGGTCCGACCTGAAACACAAATTTAGATAAAAACTAACGCGGAGATTGTATACATTGTTCAATTTTCAGTTCTTTGTCCTGGGGTATTAGCACTCCTTTATAATAATTCCTGGGATTGGTTATGCACGGAGCTAACTACAGATGCTAGGTGGCCAACGCGCCCGTAGCAGGCCGCAGATGGCACTACCTGGAGTGCGTAACTCGTGCGCTTCCCCGAGCTCCTTTCTCCTCTTCGAAACAATGCACGAGTCTTGTGTCCACCTAGATGCGGACTCTCTACATTTTTGTAGACTCTGACATTCTGCGAGATGGATTGGACCGAACGCTTTAGCTACAATTACGCACGGAGCTAAACATACTGTGCCAAGTGGCCAGTGCGCCGTTCGCAGGCTGGGAAGGTGGCACAACCTGGGGCGCGTAGGTCGTGCTGTCCCTTGAGCGTATCTCTCCTCCACTTTGATGTTCGAGTTTTTGTTCAAGATTAGGACTCAACATTTGCGCACTCACCTGGAACACCTCCCCAACTGACCAGTTCTATAGCCCCAAGGAGGGCTTTAGTAAACAGCGGTTTATTGTAAAATAAAATTTAAAAAAATGGTTAAATTGTATTATTATTAGTGAAACATTATGGAGTCATCGATCACTTATGATACTGAATATTTGTTCTGTCTTGTCCAGAACGGATCAGAATTTTTGCTTCATCAAATTGAAAAGTACAAGCCAAGCCATGCGCAAGATGTATGCATTATATTGATAAATAAACCGCTGGCGTTGGCCACCTAGCATAGCGCTGTAGTTAGCTCCGTGCATAACCAATCCCATCTCTGAGGAATTATTATAAAGGAGTGCTAATTCCCCAGGACAAAGAACTGAAAATTGAACAATGTATACAATCTCCGTGTTAGTTTTATCTAAATTTGTGTTTCAGGTCGGACCTTAATGTGAACCGTACAGCCGAACTTCCGGCTATACGCAAATCGATAAAACGAAATAATGACGCTCTGAGGCAGTGATTTCAATTTCATTTTTTCGTTATTGAAATATGAAAATACGTGCCAATTTGAGTGATTTCGTTTCATTTTATGAAATGAAAAATGCTGATAGCACACATTTCTGTGTAATTTCATTATCGTTTTCAAATTGAAAAATTGATTGAACGAAAGGTACACGGACCCCCCTCCCCCGTCCCTCCCTCCTTCCACTTCACACCCCCCATGGGCGCACGCATACACTCGCACTCAAAGTCACCACTTCTGGTTATTTGGACGGATCACTGAAACAGGGATGAAAGAATGTTTGTACCGGTTATGTTTACATAGAGGCACCCGCCACGTACAGACATTTATGCCGTCGTTCCACATAGCGCGACCCGGCTGTGCACACCATGATCTACGTGCACGTATCGCCACTACCCCGCAGACCTTTCTGTTTCCACCACACACACCCGCATTTGTTGTGGGCAGCGCCAATACAGAGGAGCACGCTGTACAGATTGTCATTAAAAGTTTTTAGAGCCGCGATGAGAACAAATGTGGACAAATGCTGTCATCTGGTGGGAGTTATGGAATCATTCAGAGGAGCCAAGCTGTATTAAAAAACAGAAAAGAAACTTCTAAACTACGAACTATGAAGGTAAGCTACATGCAAATGTTATGCTAACTAGGGTTGAACGATTAATTGGATTTCCAATTTTATCGTGATATTACACAACGCGATTTCGTAATCGCAGGGCACGCGATTTTGGAAGTGAATGAAGCAGCGAGATACAGTGGGGAAAAAAAGTATTTAGTCAACCAACAATTGTGCAAGTTCTCCCACTTAAAAAGATGAGAGAGACCTGTAATTTTCATCATAGTTATACCTAGGGATGGGAATCGAGAACCGGTTCTACAAGTAGACCCGGTTCTGTTTGAGCAAAGCATCGGAACCGTACGTCTACTTCATTATCGATCCCTCTTATCGATGCTCCCGCTCTGAAAACACTCTTTTTGCGCCGCGGAGCTAGACGCTCGTGTGTAATTACATAGTTCTCCGAGTCTGTTGACGCTGCTTCGAAGTAAGCAGGGAAACATCGGCCCAATCTCAATTCTACCCCTTAGCCTCCGCTTATCCTTTCCCCTCTGTTTTGCGCGTTCACGAGAGACGAAAGAGTGTCGTCAATTAAAACAGTCCATTGTTATAAACGTGTCAGTTCTACGTTTTCGCTTTGCTGCTGCGAACGCTCCGTCTATTTGCGCTGTACCTATTGCTGTTTCTTTCCAAACCTTCGATACGTCGCTATTGACATGACACACGGGGTTCAGTGCCTCGCTGTCTGCCCGTGCCGCTGTGCTCTGAGCGCGGTCCGAGGCTGTCTGTACCCGGTCTGAGCGCACCTCGGGAGCCTCCGCTTAGGCCCGGGGCTCAGAGCGGAGGCTGCAGCTGCCTGTCCCCGCCCTCAGCGCACTGTGAGCGGGGTCTAACAGGCTGCAGCAGATGGGGGAAGGAGAATGTAGCGCCGGATGAATGTGTAGGGTTTGGGCTGAGACCGAGTCATGTTGTTTAGGTGTTACAAAACAGCATCAGTCTGTTACAAGTTACAGACACTTGTTGTACAAATGTTACCATTATAGTTATTATTTAGAGGATGCCAGGCAGGCTGAGTGCCAGCAGGAGCCACAGTATATTTGGAAGCTTAATTTAATGAATATTTTTTTCTTGGGAAAACTATCAATGTGTCTTTTTTGATAGAGTTTATCGAAAGCGCATTCATTCCTTGCTTTTCCCCAACACACAGACAAGTCAGGTATCGATAAGAGAATCGATAAAGAATCGAATCGATAGGTAAAATTATTGATGGCATTGATATCAATAAAATCTTATCAATTCCCATCCCTAGTTATACCTCAACTATGAGAGACAAAATGAGAAAAAAAATCCAGAAAATCACATTGTCTGAATTTTTATGAATTTATTTGCAAATTATGGTGGAAAATAAGTATTTGGTCAATAACAAACAAGCAAGATTTCTGGCTGTCACAGACCTGTAACTTCTTCTTTAAGAGGCTCCTCTGTCCTCCACTCGTTACTTGTATTCATGGCCCCTGTTTGAACTTGTTATCAGTATAAAAGACACCTGTCCACAACCTCAAACAGTCACACTCCAAACTCCACTATGGTCAAGACCAAAGATCTGTCAAAAGACACCAGAAACAAAATTGTAGACCTGCACCAGGCTGGGAGGACTGAATCTGCATTTGGTAAGCAGCTTGGTGTGAAGAAATCAACTGTGGAAGCAATTATTAGAAAATGGAAGACATACAAGACCACTGATAATCTCCCTCGATCTGGGGCTCCACGCAAGATCTCACCCCGTGGGGTTAAAATGATCACAAGAACGGTGAGCAAAAATCCCAGAACCACACGGGGGACCTAGTGAATGACCTGCAGAGAGCTGGGACCAAAGTAATAAAGGCTACCGTCAGTAACACACTACGCCGCCAGGGACTCAATTCCTGCAGTCCTGTCCCCCTGCTTAAAGAGTAACTCACCCTCAAATCCACTTTTTTGTCCTGATAAACTGTATAAATGAGTGTCCAATAGTGTTCTCTACATATCCTGGTCATTATTTTGGCACTTTAGTGCAAATTAGTTGAAAGATCAACTTTATGCCTAAAACCGTCAGTGAGGCGCCATCTACAGCGAACTGTCTGTACTGCATTTGATTTTTGAATTTCGCGCTCCTATTGGCCCAGGCGTTTGAGATGACGTTGGGGGTTAGAGATGACGTCAGTTGCTCTGCCGCTCTGGGCTATAAAAGCGGCCCAGTCTCGCTCACGCCCCCATAGCGAGTTGGAGAAGGAATAGCGAGAGAGTATTTTCATCGATTGTCAGGTTTGCGAATTGTTAACATAGCATTTAGGTAGATTTTATTAGCATAGCTTGAATGAAGTAAGAAAACTGGCACTAAAAAATGAAGATCTATAATTTTCATAATTTTTTTCATCATTCAACTAAGCATAAAGATAGAGACTTTATTATAGCCTTTACTCTTCAGAGTGATCATTCAGTGGTAGTTTAGTTAACGTGTTACATTGGTTAAACTTAAAATTTAGTAATAGAAATTACTTTGGGCTATTTACTTGGGGGGATAACTGGGTCTTTGGGTCCACAATGTTACAGACCCTTAGTCAAGCCTTTAAATAAACATGACCTGGATGATTCTGTACTATCTTTAATGACAAACCGATATAAGATATATATTTTATTTATGTGATATGTTTTGTACACTTTGCTGTAAGAAAAATAAAATAAAGCTTTGTAATACATATAGTCACGTCTCTATACCTCACACGTCTGCTGAGGACACTGAGATACATCTCCCATGCTTACATAGACTACAGCAAAAAGTCTACATCTAAAATAGATTGGTAAATTCTGAAAGGACAGTTCGGTGCCTTAGCTGCGATGCTAACATCGATCGAGCTCAATGCTAAGCCGCTAGCTTTGTAAATGACAGAGGAATCACTCTAATAAAATAACCCAGCGCCTCAGAGCAGTCTCAGGTACAAGGCCTCTGTCTGTCACGATGTTTCTCCTGTGTAGAGAGAGCTGTAAAGTTGTCCCTGTGAAACAGGTTGCTAAACAAGTTAGCTCGCTGGAAATCCATGCTCGGACTGTTTACGAGAAGCGCTGCAGGTGCTGCGTCAAAGTCAGATGACTCAGGCCTGTCAATCACAGACCCAGACCCCTCCCACCCCTCCCCACTCGCGCACCCCTTAGTCCTCCAGGCAACGCCCCTTTTCTGTTGAGATTTTCAAATCTGATGCTCTGAGGCTGAGGCTCTGGAAGGGGGGTTAGTAACTCTTTAAGCCAGTACATGTCCGGCCCGTCTGAAGTTTGCTAGAGAGCATCTGGATGATCCAGAAGAGGACTGGGAGAATGTCATATGGTCAGATGAAACCAAAATGGAACTTTTTGGTCAAAACTCAACTCGTCGTGTTTGGAGGAGAAAGAATGCTGAGTTGCATCCAAAGAACACCATACCTACTGTTAAGCATGGGGGTGGAAACATCATGCTTTGGGGCTGTTTTTCTGCAAAGGGACCAGGACGACTGATCCGTGTAAAGGAAAGAATGAATGGGACCATTCAATGAATGGGACCTGATGGAAGGAGGTTTTGAGTGAAAACCTCCTTCCATCAGCAAGGGCATTGAAAATTAAACGTGGCTGGGTCTTTCAGCATGACAATGATCCCAAACACACCGTCCGGGCAACGAAGGAGTGGCTTCGTAAGAAGCATTTCAAGGTCCTGGAGTGGCCTAGCCAGTTTTCTATGGGATCTCAATCCCATAGAAAATCTTTGGAGGGAGTTGAAAGTCCGTGTTGCCCGGCACCTGCCCCAAAACATCACTGCTCTAGAGGAGATCTGCATGGAGGAATGGGCCAAAAAACCAGCAACAGTGTGTGAAAACCTTGTGAAGACTTAAAGAAAACGTTTGACCTCTGTCATTGCCAACAAAGGGTATATAACAAAGTATTGAGATGAACTTTTGTTATTGACCAAATACTTATTTCCACCATAATTCGCAAATAAATTCATTAAAAATCAGACAATGTGATTTTCTGGATTTTGTCTCTCATAGTTGAGGTTTACCTATGATGAAAATTACAGGCCTCTCTCATCTTTTTAAGTGGGAGAACTTGCACAATTGTTGGTTGACTAAATACTTTTTTTCCCCACTGTATGGCAGCAAAGTCCGCTCCGCCGCGTGCTTTTGTTTACGTCTCAGTCTAGTTAAGGTGCGCAGTAGATTGTAGATGTACAATAAAAATATCAGCATTTATCATGCAGCCACCACGAAGGACTATTGCTTTCTTCTCCGTTAGCATTGCTTTAGCCGCAGTGCTAATCACGCCATTCCCTCGCTGCTACTACTACACGCTCTGATGATCACAGAAACTCCCTCACCTCCGGATTCACACGTCTCCGCCACAGAGATATATAGCCAGGTGAGCCTGTGTTGCTTGTAAAGAGTCGTTTGTGGCTCAGATTAGGAGGCTTATGTTTGGGAATGTTGTGGATAAAGAAAGAACTTATCTCAAAAGCATAATGATGGTTCATGACCATTAAGTATCCGCGGAGGCGATGTGCCATGTGCCTTTATTTACCTTTGCATCTATAGCATATGCGCTCCGTAGGTAGTACAGACGCTAGATATAAACACTAAACTGCTGTATGAAAAGTGCTGTAAACTACGATCCGAGGCAGGACTCCGTGTCATGTCTTATTTTGCTGAGTAAATGTGCTGTTTAGTGCTGAAATGTCACTAAATGGCTGCGAGTCAAAGAGAAAGTAAAGTGTCTGTGTTTGGCACCTCACGTAGCCGTCACTGTGCTTCTCTTTCTTCATATTGTCCAAAGTTACATCCCAAAACCAAAATACTGCTCCTAATTCCACTGTGTTTTCCATCTGGCCTCTCCGTGTCCATCAATAACGCGCATCTGAAGCAACTACGAGTCGCAGCTCAGACAGGGATTTGATTGGCCAAAATAATAAATAATCAATAGTTTATTTTGTATTAATTGGGAGTTTGATTTGCTAAAACTTTTCCAACTAGTTAAAGCAGACGTTTGTTCTTACTTTCCCTGCACTTTAGTATGGGTGATGTTACTGCCTGGATCAGTGAGTTTAATCCTTTTTTTATTTTTATTTTTATATATCTATATAATTTATCTTTTATTTATAGACTGTACTGTTAAGTTCAGACAGTTTGTAAGAAGTGCAGTCCACATGTTCACATATTTTGAATAGGTCAAGCAACAATTTTGTTTGCTTTATTGATGCAATTTTCACATCAAATTAATCTAATTGTTTGTTATGAAACAGACTGATTTATTGCTTGTGTTAGGTGAAAAATACATGAGAAGAGGATCTTGCTTGCAACAATAATCGCATATTTAATAGCAATCGCAATATTGAAGAAAAAAAATCGCAATTAGATTATTTTCCAAAATCGTTCAGCCCTAATGCTAACACCAGCTAAAGCTGCGCTAACAGCGGCTAAATGCTATTATTGGCAAAATCCCCTTTTAGCACAGCGGTAGGATGTTGTGAAGTACAGTTGTGATCAAAATAATAGCAGTGTGTTTAAAAACGTTAGTTAAGCATAAAATCTTCATAATAGATTTATTTCGATGCACTGGAACCATTGCCCATTTTTTTCTAAATCAAAACATGGAGAAATGTATAATTTCTTCAAGTACTCTGTAGAACCTTTTTTTTTTTTTAAATGAACATTGGTCTGTTAAAAAAAATAGCAGTGTCTGCATTTGTCTTTACAAGCTCAATATGTACTACATAAAATCAATAAACTAATATTTAGTTGTATGACCACAGTTTATTAGAACTGCTTCACATCAGTGTTGCATAGAGTCAACCAACTTCTGGCACCTGTCAACAGGTATTCCAGCCCAAGATGCTTTGACAACATTCCAAAATTCCTTGGTTTTGTATCAGAAACTGCATTTTTGATGTCACGCCACAAGTTCTCTATGGGATTAAGGTCCAGGAATTGGGCAGGCCATTCCATAAAATGTATTTTCTTTGTCTGGAACAAAGTTTTAGCTCTCTTACTGTTGTGTTTAGGGTCATTGTCTTGTTGAAACACCCATTTCAGGGGCAATTCCTCTTCAGCATATTGCAACATGACCTCTTCAAGTATTTTGATATATCCGAACTAACCCATGATCCCTGGTATTCGATAAATAGGCCCCACACCATAGTTAGAGAAACATGCCCATATCATGGTGCTTGCCCCACTATGCTTCACTGTCTTCAGAGTGTACTATGGCTTGAATTCAGAGTTTGTGGGTCGTCTGACAAACTGTCTGCAGCCCTTGGACCCAAAAGAACAATCTTACTCGGTCCATAAAATGTTTCTCCATTTCTCCTTCGGCCAGATGATGTGTTCTTTTGAAAATCTCTCATGCTCACTAGTCCTCGGCCTCCTTTCTTACGGCTAGTGTACAGATTTGGGGTGGAATCCTCCATGCATGGTTAGGAGCTTTCGTGTCTTAACATCTGTGCTCTGTATCTCATCCTTTGGCCAGCTTATTATTCCTGCTGGCAGGGCATAGCTGTTTATTGCCCTGGGTTTGTTCTTGCCATTGAGCTGGCTTCTTAGGACCTGCCTTACTCGTTGGAGGTATTTGGCTGTAGCCGCTTTCCTTGTCACCTCTTCGAGGTTGCCATTTGCTTGTGGAATTCCGAGGTACTTGCAACTGTCCTCAATGTCTGCTATTGTTCCTTCTGGGAGTGAGACCCCTTCTGTGTGGTGTGGACTACCTTCCCTCTCTTAGTCACCATCCGACCACACTTCTCTAGTCTGAATGACATCCCAATGTCTGCACTGTATATCCGGGTGGTATGGATCAGTGAGTCGATGTCTCGCTCATTCTTAGCGTACAGCTTGATGTCATCCATGTAGAGGAGGTGACTGATGGTGGCCCCGTTCCTGAGTCGGTATCCATAGCCAGTCTTGTTGATTATTTGACTGAGGGGGGTTCAGACATATGCAGAACAGCAGTGGGGACAGGGCATCTCCTTGGTATGTGCCACATTTGATGGAGACTTGTGCAAGTGGCTTGCCATTGGCTCCAAGGGTGGTTTTCCACAACCTCATCGAGTTTGCAATGAAGGCTCTTAGAGTCCTGTTGATGTTGTATAGCTCCAAGCATTCAATGATCCAAGTATGTGGCATTGAGTAGGCTTTCTTGTAATCAATCCAGGCAGTGCTCAGGTTAGTGTGTCGGGTTCTGCAGTCTTGAGCGACTGTTCTGTCTACCAGGAGCTGGTATTTGGCACCTCTGGTATCTTTACCGATTCCCTTCTTGGCTGTGCTCATGTATTGATTCATATGCCCGCTTATCTTAGCCGCTATGGTGCCGGACATGATGGCAGGGCGGGCCGCCCCGCCATCAACGCCCCCCGCCCTGGCAGGACGATAGCCTTTTACTATGCAGCGCTAATCACGTTAAAACGAGCGTCTTTACCAAATCTGTTCAGCTAATCCATTTCGGTTTTTGTTTTATGAGACACTACGCATGTTCAATCAAGTCCGGATACGTGTTTTTTGCGCTCAATGACCCAGGCCATGCGGTCACGTTTATTTTTTATTTGGGGCTGCGCCAGAAAATATCAGAGAAACAGGGGCAGAGACAGGGGTTGCCGCTACAGAGCGAGTAAGTTTAACTAGAGCGATTAGATGACAATAAAATTAACATTGTATATCCTTTTGGCACTTTGTAAATAAGAAAATCCAACCCAAGCTAAATGTAACAGTTGATTTAGCCTAAACTGTTAAGGTGAAGCTGTTAGCATCTGTTTCACATGAAGTCACTGAAGTTAGTTCTGTTGGATTTTGTAGAAAGTCCAGTGAATTTAGCCTTAAATGCTGATTTCGGCTCTTCTTGTTTTAAGCAGAACACAGGCTCATTACATGTGTCCTATTAGATCATAAACTGTGGAACTCACTGATAAATATTAAACATGAATGAGGAAAATCCAAACACCCATGGGAAAATTAAATAATAGTAGCCTACATTAGGCTAATATAATAGTAGATAACATTCTCAAACTTTCTAAAACTTCGTATCGTTTCCTACATCATCAAAATGCTTTACAGTGACTTAAACTGAATTAATTATGTATCATATAGAAATTCAAACAACAAATTGTTACAAATAATAATCATTTGCTAAAAACACTTTATTTTACCCGGCAGCGTGCACGGACCACGCGTGTGACCATACCCCCCGTGCCAAACCAGTAAACCTAGGGAAACACTGAGCAGGCTTAAAACAAATTTAAGATTAATCCACATTTTCTGCAAATTGAAGACTTTTTAAAAGGTCTTATTTTTACAAACTCAAATTTAACACTTTTTAAAACCCCGTGGGAACCCTGGAGAAATTCCAAAGGGTTCATATACTTTTTCCTCGTACTGTATGACACATTTCACATACTGTGGAAAATAGGAGACATTGGGCCCGATCTTGTGTCTCAAAACGCAGACAATAGCGTAATATTTTGCGTTTAGTAGGAGCACACTTTGTGAGCTTGCCAGTCCAGACAGCACATTTAAGTGGGAAGTGCTGGGGTGGAGACACTTTTTTTCCTACAACGATGAGATTAATAAAGCTTTTAGTTTGACCTGTGAGAGCCTGAGGCTTAAGGAAGAACACAAGGCAGCGCAATGTAAACGAGGAAATGAATGTCAGTGGTGCTCCCATCAGAGCAGTCACCTCCTCATAAGTGGCGAAGGCACAAAGCACATAGCACCGCCACTCGGAAAATAATACGCCAAGAGACTGCGCCCCTCCGTGCGCCAGCACAAGAACTGGCCCATTGAGCTCCATAAACACGTTCTCTGGATCACAAGCAGCAAAACGCAGCTTATTTTATAAAAATACACTGTATGTTTACGTTAAAAAAAAACCTGCTGTTAAGATGATGAGTCGTGGTTAAAAACGAACGCGGCAATGAGTGGCAGCGACCGGGATTTTTTTACCCCAGCTGACCCAATCCGTAGGCAGCCTGCGGGCACCGTGGAGAGGAACCCGCAACCAACACATCACTATTGCCCAGTATGGGAAGAAAGGGTACATTTAACAGTAATTTAAGGGTACATTTAACAGTAATTTCATCCATCCATCCATCCATTTTTGCATCCATTTTTGCATCCAGTGCGCACTGAAGGTCCTGATTTGATGAAGCCAACAGCACAACATCGTCTGCAAACAGCAGAGATGAGATCCTGAGGTCCCCAAACCGGACACCCTCCGGCCCCTGGCTGCGCCTAGAAATTCTGTCCATAAAGGTAATGAACAGAACCGGTGACAAAGGGCAGCCCTGGCGGAGACTAACACGCACTGAGAAAAGGTCTGACTTACTGCGTTTCATGCATTTTGTTCCTGAGAATGTGGAGACGTACAGATCTTATAAATATATTTCCTACCCTGGCCTCCAAGACTGTCACATCCATCCCAAAGCTCTGGAGCTGTCTGGCTGCAGCAAGCCCTGACACGCCTCCACCAATGATGATCACTTTCCCCGTCTTCTTAGCTGCAAAAAAGTTTATTGTTATGATAAAATTATGTTAAAATCTACATGACACAATGACATTTAAGCAACTCACTTGGTAGAGGCTTAACTCTTTTGTAAATGCCAAAGTTGATTAGTCCATGTCTTTCTAAATAGCTGTGTATCCTGTGAACCAGCACAGCATCACCTGCACACAGACAGTGCGTTTTACATTGGTCATTACTCTTATTAAGTGGTATATGAGATCAAAGAGTCTTACTGTTGTAAGGAGCCTCAAGCTGCTGAGCAGTAGCCTCAAACGTCAGCTGGATCTTGGGGTTATCCAGCCACAGTTGGAGCTAGAAAACAAAACACCAACACCAAAGTAATAACAGGAAACAATACCACAGGAATAAACTAAGTTTAGTACAAATTACAAGATTTTGAACCACCAAAGAACAAAACAGGGTCATCTACCTCTACTCTCACAAAAACATGTATCTATTATTTATCCAGGAAAGCCCCTTTGAGATTAATCATTTCATTTCATTTTCAGGGGAGTCCTAGGCCCAGAAGAGCCACTGCGTTTTGAACAGTCTCTAATCTGGGGTGAAAGTTTGAAACTCACCGTGCGGTTGCGTATGTAGAGGAAACCTTTTGTGTCTGCTGAGGTCCGCTGATGATGTCCGGGAAACAGGCCGCCTCCTGAGAAGTCATCCGGTCGTGAGGCAGGCGACTCTGGAATGCAGCCCCCTCCACTCCTTTAACAACACAACATCTTAGAAAACCACTGTATTTTATGGCAATGTAACCACATTGATTGATTGATACACACCACCAGGATTTCAATGGATTTTTTAGAAAAGCCTTCCCCAGCCGACTGATCTCCCTGAGAAGGGACGTAAACTGACCTGCGCACTCGCCTGATTTAGCCTGAGATTTTCCTGAGGGTTATAAATCCCTGATTTATAACAATCCATCACAGACCCACAAATAACATCTGAACCAAAATTGCCAATATACCTGTCAACAATTTGGAAAGAGTGGACCAAAAGTTTAAAAATCATCCGATGGAGGCTGACAATAAAAAGGATAGTCATTTCAAAACTGAAAAATCCGCAGCGCTTTTTCATGTTCACTTTCTTAAAGGAAAAATCACCCTCAAATGCACTTTTTTTTGCTGATAAACTGTATAAATGAGTGTCCAATAGTGTTGTCTACATACCCTGGTCATAATTTTGGCACTTTAGTGCAAATAAGTTGAAAGATCAACTTTATGCCTAAAACCGTCAGTGAGGCGCCATCTACAGGCGATCTGTCTTTACTGCATTTGATTTTGAATTTGGCACCACTATTTGTGCAGCCGCCTGACGTCAGTTGCCCTGCCGCTCTGGGCTATAAAAGCCTCCCAGTCTCGCTCACGCCCCTGTAGCAAGTTGGAGAAGGAATAGTGAGAGAGTATTTTCATCGATTGTCAGGTTTGCGATTAGTTATAGCATTTAGGTAGATTTTTTTTAGCATAGCTTTTTGAATTATAAATAATTGTGTAGTGTTATAGCGTTGTTGTTGAATATTGTAGTTTTAGTCATTAGTTGCTTTTATTGCTAGATTAGTTAGCTGAATTTAGTTTAGGACCTTTGTTAGTATTAGTTTTAGAGTTCAATATCGTGTGTAATTTTAGTGTATATTCTTTGTTGTACTGTATTGTACTACTGTGTAGTCGCTCGGACTACTCCAGGCTCGGACTTTGTTTACGAGTTGAAGTAAATAAAAGTCAGATGACTCAGGCCTGTCAATCACCGACCCAGACCCCTCCCACCCCTCACCCCTCCTGCGCACTCCTTAGTCCTCCAGGCAACGCCCCTTTTCTGTTGAGATTTTCAAATCTGAGGCAGAGGCTCTGGAAGGGGAGGGGAAGGGGGGGGGTTAGTTACTCTTTAAACAGCATAGTGCTGTGCCGTCCACTGCGCGTGCGCAACACATTCGAGGAGCATTCCGCTCAGACTGAAGATCATACACAGGTCTCATTTGATAGTAATATGAATGACCATGCAAAAAATGTTATGAGAAAAATTGGAAATAAGCATTAAGCCCTGCAGTCTGAACGTAGTTTATTTACAGTGCACTCCCTGCAAAGATTTTAGGTTTACTCGGCCTACAGAAGAGCAGTGCGTGTTTCTGACAGAAGGGGGCATGGCAACATCAACATCATGATGGAGAGCCACCATCCATCACAACCCTAGTGTGGGGCCTGCCCACTGAACCCCCTCCCACTTAGTGCCTGCAGCTTGGTCCTGACTGGACTGTGCAGAGAAAGTACTCTAAGCTGCACAAAGGTCACAAACTTTAATCAGAAGCCTCTGGAAGACGTCTGAGATTCTGTTTTATGTTACATTTGTTACAGTTACAACACCTATTATTTTTTTCATAGGTGTTGTAACTGTAACAAAGTCAATGGCTTTGTGTATGTTACGGATATTGCTCAGTTGAACATTCCTTTGAATACATTTCAAAGTAATGTTATGTCATAATTTAGCCTATTATTTAGACTGATTTGTAATACATGATTGACTATAACACTCTTAGAGTGACTACTTTGGTCCACTCACCGGACGGCTCCTCTGGCTCACTGTCCGGCTCCTCCTCCGGTGGGGGGGCTGGGGGAGGGACCACCTGTTTCCGCTCCTTCTCCGCTTTGGCGTTCCTCTCTTCCTCTGAGTAGTACTCGTCCTCCGACAGGTTAGCCAGGCTTTCATCCATCTCGCGGTACTCCACCTGCAATAGAAGGCACAATAAAAGCAACATTAAAACCTACTTCAAGGTTGGATACTGACTGCCACTGCAGACTGGGAGGCCCTACAGTGGAGTTGTACCATATCAAATCCACTCGACGAGTGGCGCGGGTGTCCCCTGTCCTTAGACTCTCCAGCACGGCAAGGAAAAACTCAAAAAGAATTTCTTTTTTTATTTTACAATTTTTCATCTAGTCTTAAACTTTTGATTGGGACTGTATATGCCACAGCAGACAATCTGCTGATTTGTATGGCAATTTACAGTATGTGAGAGATCAGCAGTTATTCCACCTGACAAGCCACTTTGGCAATTTGTAAATCTGTGATGTTCAGAGCTATAACTATGTGGAACAGACTGCTACCATCTGTCACTAAAGCTTCTGCGAAAGCTACTTTAAAGAAACTTTTGAAAAATCTCATGCTCTCTGGATCTTTACTGGCATCTCTACAATAGGATCAATGTATTGGTTTTGTTCTTATGAATATGAATTTGTGACATTTCAGCTCTAAAAGTATTGTAATTATTTTGGGTAATATTTGAATTGTATAAAAAGGACCCAGGAAGAGCAGATGTCATGATTGTGACAGCTAATGCAGATCCAAATAATAACTCAAATGAAAAATATAAAATATTTAAAAGAAATACCTGTAATTTCCCCAAGAAATCCAACTGCAAAATATTCTCCTTTCGAGAAGATATGACACCAACATCTAATCAAACTAGCCTGTTCCCATGACAATGGATGAGAAGCGTTCACAGGACTGTCAATGAGACGACACGCATGCTTCTGATGTTACACAATTTCTTTCTTGTAACCAAACACAGACAGGCTTACGTGCCTGACCAAGGAGAAATGAGAGAATTGTAATTCACACATGAGGCGGAGGCTGTACTGCACAGCCAGAAGCAGGAGAGACGTACCTCACTGACAGTTGATCCAATTATTCTCGTCAGACAAACATCCTGCAAAGTGCGCTCAGTAAAAATACATGCTTCAGGGGCTGCACACAAAATGAGGCCCAAACTTTGTGTAGTCGCTCCTCTGTGCCAAAGGTGGCATTTATAGAAAATAAACTGAATATCAAACATTACGAACCTCGAATCAAACTATATAGCTGAAGTACGAGGTACACACTTTTCAGAAACACTGCTAAGAGACGAGAATTCAAAAATTACAAATATTAGATTGAAAATGTGACCAACAAATCACAATATTTGTGTTAAACATACATGTATGAATTTGTCTACACTTACAAAGCGTTGCTGTCATCATTGGTGCATATAGACGTGCACGCTTGAGCATGCTCATACTCCACGTAGTGCTGGGCGATATGACGATATATATCGTGGGGACGAGAGTGTCTATCGTGCCATTTCTCTTCTATCGTTTATATCGTTTCTAACCTAATTTAATCAATTATTAAAGCAAATATTTCATTAAATAGGCCACAAAGAATGTATTAGTGTTGTCTTGTCACTATGCATCCTCTAAAGTTTTTATTAAGGGATTATAAACAAGAATAAAAAAAGAACTTTTTCGCAAAGAAACTCCGTCTTGTGTTTTTGCAACACCACCCTGCTTTACGATACTGCTGTCCGCCGCCACACCTGCTGTAGCAACGGCGACATCTAATGGACGTACACCCCCACTACAACACTCATGTTTATTTCTTTCTGAGTTAAATGTCCCTTCATAACAGAGGTTACATTAACCAAAAATTCTCCGTCATTTACGTAATAGGTTTAGCTTTGACGCAGCGCTGATCCGTCTCTGAGCGCGCGTGCTCTCTCTCTAGCAGCTACTTCACTATTAAACACCGCGTGGTTTCGCTCTGCTTTACACACTTCAACTAAACAGCTTTTTATTGATGGAGCTCACATCGGAGCTGACTGAGAGCGCATTGATTTGGATTAAACACACGAGAGAGAAGAGAGGAGAGGTGTGGTGAAGGAGGTAAGAGACGGATCGGGCAGCGTGTAGAGCAGCTAAACGCATACGATGCAAACTGCTCGCCCACTGTTTCTTAAACATTACGTTAAAATTGAGATAATAAGCTCCAATTTACATTTGTATTAGTGTAATATGAACCTTAATATTGAGGAGCAGATGATGCTTTGAATAAGTCATTCTCTACGTACGAGTTTACACATTTCTGTTGTTAAATTCGTGTTACATGATTCTGTTCAGATCATGTTTAGCCCATTTATCCTGCAGTCTCACATTTTTCCTGACATAAACAATATAGGAATACAGTTACTCAAAAATTCTAAATACGTAACAGCGGTACATGTATTCTGTTACTCCCCAACACTGGACCTCTCATATATGTGATTATTGGCCGAAAGAAAGAAAGAAAGACGGACGGACGGACGGACGGACGGACGGACGGACGGACAGAAAGGATATCTATCAACTATCTATCTATTGATCCAACCAACCGGACATTGTGGTTATATATATTTTTTATTTGCCAAGTAGCAAGGTGTGTGTATTGTGGTGGTGGTTGACATAGCAATACCAAGCGACTTCAACATCAGGAAAAAGGAACACGAGAAACTAGAGAAACACCAGGGGCTCAGAGAAGAGCTAGAGAAGGCCTGGAGAGTGAAGGCATCAGTGGTGCCTGTTAGAGATGCGCGGGTCAGCTTTTTTCCTGACCCGCACCAACCCGACCCGCGGTAAATCAAACCCGACCCGCAGAAAAGTGTCTCAGTTTGCAAACCCGCCCCGCCCCGAACCCGCACACATTAAAAAACAGCGGCATGAGTCAGGCTGCAGCTGCTGTCACTCAAACGGGAGCGCATCATGTGACCACGAGTTTACAGCGGAGAATTAGCACTTGATGCTTTGTTTTGCTACTGCGCTCCTGAGAAATCTTTGAAATCGCTTATGGACTTATCAGGAAACGAGGAGCAGAAAATATCATGAGGCATTACTTCTACCACGTCATGGACAACTCTTTCTGTCAAACTAAACGGAGTTTGGACTAACGTGGAGCAGCCTTAACCTGACGCTACAAGAAGTTGCTCTTAGTAGTTAGTAAGATGCTGTCTCTTTGTTATTTTAGTTTTACCTTGCTTCTTGCTGATGCATTATTTTCACCACATGTGCGTGACGCATAATGTGCTTGGGCACTGCTGTTGTGCCGCTGCATTTGTAGCGGTGAGAGTGTCATACAGAAGCGATAGGCCAGGTGACAGAAACAAAAGGCGGCACGGTAGTACAGTGGTTAGCGCTTGTGCTTCACAGCTAGAAGGTCCCTGGTTCGATTCCCACCAAGGCCGGGGCCTTTCTGTGTGGAGTTTGCATGTTCTCCCCGTGTCTGCGTAGGTTTCCTCCGGGTACTCCGGTTTCCCCTACCACTAAAAACATGTACAATAGGCCGGGATGAATGAGAGTGTGTTTGAGAGTGCGCATGGGGGATGACGGATGGAAATTAGCCCAAGGCTACAATCCGGTGTGGCTTGTTCATTAACTTGCACTGTCCCTACCAAATAAACCAATAAAACAATAAAACATGCTAATGATACGTTTACCCCATAAAACTAAGCATTCAACAAAACACAGCCGACTATGTGGCATTTATGGATAAGAATGCACTGTATGTTGTAAGCCAACAATGTAAGGACGAAAAAAAAGTGCGCTTTGTAGTAACCCGACCCACCCGCACCCGAAGTTTGCTGTATTTTTGAGGTACCCGAACCGACCGAATCCTCGGGCCCCGCGGGTTGACCGCGGGTGTCGGGTCAACCCGCGCATCACTAGTGCCCGTGGTCGTTGGGGCACTCGGGGCAGTGACCCCTAAACTGGAGGAGTGGCTCCAGCAGATCCCAGGAAATACATCAGACATCTCGGTCCAGAAAAGTGCAGTGGCTCGTCTGTTTAATATTAAGTCGTTACGTTTCGCTTTTTACAGGGCGGCAGCAGCTCAGAGGGTTTCTGAGAGAATAAGCAAGTTTTGAATGTTTAACAACACCGTGTGTCTTTCCCACACCCACCTGTCCCGCCACGGGTGCGCACACGGCTCCATGGGAGGCACAGCACGCGGCTGATCCGACCAACGTCGTGCGCTCTCGTGTGGGTAGTGGGGATGATCTGATGTAGCGAATGATCCATTAGAGCAGAAAAAGCCTTTTTTTAGTGCTTATTTGAGCGAACGTGGTTAATGCGGCATCGCAGCGGCCCCGTTAAGAAGACCAATAAGGCTGGAGCTTAACGGTCTGGGTGGACCGGCACACGTGGACCCCGGGGCAGTTATGATACTGGGGTTCTGTACCAATCCCTACGAGTCAAGTATCTGTGTTTCCCCTACCATTATTTTGCCCCCCCACCCCCCGTTCCGGAAATCCATTCTGTTTTATGAGATACTACGCATGTTCAATCCAGTCCAATTCCGTGTTTTTTACAGATACAGTCCGCGGTTTGCGCTCAGTGACCCAGGCCATGCGCTCGTGTTTATTTGCGGAGGCTGTGCCAGAAAAGATCAGAGAAACAGGGGCAGAGACAGGAGCTGCCACAGAGCGAATAAGTTTAACTAGAGCAATTAGATGACAATAAAATTAACATTAAATCCCTTTAGCCTGGCTAACGCCAGACTGCTGTGTGCGCTCGAATCTTTTCGAACTTCACAACAGCCTGGGGACCATGGCAAATTTTCGCATGGATTTGGGGACCAATCACAGAACGAGGAGGGACGGCAAGACGATGACGCGCTATTTGACATACGGAAGCTTGTAGTTTGTTTAGGGATAAAAAAAGAAAAAGGGGGGGGGTTAAAATGCGGCGGCCCCAAGCTATTCCTCCGTAACTCTCACTCACGCGTCTCTCCCACATAGCCTACAGACACAGCCCCTCCCCTTCATGCACACCGCGTGTCTCCATCAGCGATCATCGCTGGAAGCGTGGAAGCTGTGTCTATTTGGTGCAGAGAAGACGGCTGGTGAAATCCACTAAAGGCCACCCGACCGTGACAACACCCCCCCCAGTCCGACCACCACACATTGCCTTCAAACCTGTGGGAAACACTGTGTTCTGATTAATTTGACGACTTAACACACTCTCTGGAGGGGCAATACAAACCAAAGATGTTTACTTTTGATCGTTTGCGCCGGCTGGTTCTCCGGACTTCAGCTGAGTCCAGGTCATTTGCCCCTGCTCCCTGGTGGTGGGCTCCACTAGGGGGCGCTCCAGGCTCTCCACTGGGTGACGACCTCTCCTTTTTCTTCACCTCCATGAGCCCAGCGGAGGAAGCTGAGGGCCCGGTTTGGGTGTCTGATGAAGGGGCTCTCTCTACCCCCGTGACTCCAGCAGAGGAAGCGGCGGAAGAAGAGCCTGCATCAGACTTCTTGCTAGAGAGCATGATGGAGGACGTTGGCGACCTCTCCTGGAAATGAAAGATAGAGGGTAAAATATACAAGACTGAAGGAGTTTGCAAAGTTAGGGATAGTTACTTCAAAGTGTTCAGACCCCTTTTAAATCCATCAGTGTTGTCACAGTGTAGCTTCTTCTAGGGCTGGGTAAAGAATTGACTTGAATTAAAAGTTGGCAAGTCAAATTGATTCATATTTTCAGAAAATCGTTTTTGGGTTTATTGATGCACTTAACCTAAAAACAATCAATACATAATAAAAATATATTTATAGTCAGCAGTTATTTTGTTTTAAATTGAAGATTTATTTTGGGGGGCAAGAAGAAGACGAAGAAGAAGCTGTGCTATTTATTCAAATTTGTCTGAATAAAAGTGAACTTAATCAGATTTAGTATCCAGCTGAACCGTAATAAAACTGAAGGGGATGTGAATACTTTTTGAAGCCATTCTATAAGATGTGAGAGAAACATGGAAAATTAAAGAACACCCCAATTAAAATGATTCAAAACTCAAACACATGACGACCATAAGCTAACAAACTTGTGCAAAAAAGCAACAAAGGCAAATTCTCCAGAAAAAAGAGAGCACTTAAAAAAGAGAGAGAAAAGTAAAAATGCAAATGCTATAATGTCCATTGATGCCTCATGGTGAGCATATTCAAGAACTTTCTACAAATGCACAAACTTAAAATAATTTAAGATGGAGGAAAAAAAATACCTGTAGGCAGAGGTGGGTAGAGTAGCCAAAAAATATGTATTGAATCAGAGTGCCTTAAGCTGTTAAAAATAAAATAAAACTAATTATTAAATAATAAATCATAATAAAATAATTTTACTTTAAGTACAAGTAATGAGGTGTCCTTAAAGAGGTGGTATTATGCTTTTTGCAGGTATTTGGTACTAATGTACTAATGTCACACCTTAATCACCATCTTAAACTTTGTTGGTGAGAAAGTGCAATATTGACATGCAGTTGTTTCAATAAAGAGATAAAAAATAATATATACACCGTCGTTCAACGTGTGTGGCTGTAGTGAAACTATGACAAGTGTTTTCACTTTGCGATGAGAGGATTAAACTTAGCAAGAGAGGGTGAGGTAAGGAAAGCATTTCCTGGATACGTAGGACTTCAAGAGGAGCATTTTGGGACCTGTCGCCACGATGCTAAGAATAGCCACTGGCGACCAAAGATCATCCGAACATGTGCTAGTGGCTCAAAGCACAACTCCAGGTATGTTTTTAATGAGAGCATCAAAAAAAGCATTGTAACGTGATACAAAGCTCTAAAGAGCTGCAAAACTAATCTAAACAAAACAATATACAAATTTGTTTACATCAATCTAGTACAAAGCCAATTTTTTTTTTTCATAAGGTAATTTTACTTTGAACTCTAAAATCAGCAACTGTCACCTTAACGGAAAAGAAAACTCAAGCAAAGGTACTCATAATTCAGAATATCATACGAGTAAAATGTAAGCCATAATAAGAGACAATTTGTTCAAAAAGTTACTCAAGTGCAAATGTAACTGCCTACCTCTGCATGTAGGTCCATGTTTTGTTTTAATTGAAAACAAATGATCCATCTTTTAATCATGCAAACATTCCATTAGTAGCAACAACAAAATGAAACTTTTTTTAAGTCTTTACATCAATTCCAACAGCCTGAACAACAGTATGACGTGTCTGCGTGTCCCCATTAGACAGTGCACACCATCTGCACACCTCAGACAGAGCCAATGGTCAGGGCCATTCATGCACTGTGGACACCACACCGTCCATGAATGTTTAATGTTTATGATTTCATGAAATGATTGCTCCATGGTAAAAATTAAATTAATACAAATAAATAACCTTTGTTTTTATTTTACCCATTTGTGCGTGCACCTGGTAATATCCATTCAAAAGCTACGAAATGAGAACAGAACCAGAAAGAAACAGCATTTTAGCAGGATGAAAACGCCACAAGGCAACTGCAACGAGCTAAATCCCCTCAACGCATGCACTTTCTATATGCAGACACATGTAAACAACACCTCGATGATCGCTCTGCTGCAGCATTGGAGATCCACTCGTGCCTCAGCGTTAGCTTGTTAGCAACAGTAGCAAACCGGTGTAGCTAGCTTTGTCGTCAAATAAAAAACACGTAAACTAAAGGCAAACCGGATCGAAACTATGATGCTGTACGCAATACGTTTAGGACTACAATCTAGCAGCATGTTCCCTGCAGCAGATGCCTTGGGGTTTTTTTTGGGGGGGGGGTTGTTTTGAACTGTGCGATGCTAAAGAGCTAAGTGCGCTAACAATGAGCCTCCTTTAGCGCAGCAAGTGCCATCTGTGAAAGGGAAAGATGACCTCTCTCTTTGGGCTAACACCGAATATACGATCGAATCCCTGTCAAGTGATGTTACACCCTTTATTACCGGAATATCGCTTAAAACGAATTATCTGCGTCTATGTAAAGGGCGGTCCGTTACCTCTTTATGCCTCGAAGATGTCAACACAAAGACGGCACAGCTACGGGACAGACCGAACAGTCAACTCTTCGCTGATTGGCTTAAAAAATGCGATACTAAATGATTGGTTTCTGGGCAGACTTTGCGGCACAAAATCATTGAAAGAAATAGAATAAAAAAATAGAATATATATATATATATATATATATAATATATATATATATATATATATATATATATATATATATATATATATATATATATATATAAACAAATAAAATAATGTAGGAATGAGTTCATAAATAATACTGCAGAACGTTTATAGGACATAAAGCACATGACAAAATGATACTTTACAATGTTAAGAGAGCAAATGTTTGGCATGACCCAAATTTAAAAGGTTCTTGACTGGAGAGCTTATGGCTTACAGCCTAGATGCCGGGGTAACGCCTCATTTGAAAGCTAAGACCTACAAAACCGATCTAAACGGAGCTTTTTCCTTGGGTTGTTGCCGTGTTGTTGTCACTTTTTTTCACTTTCTTTCTCATTTTTCCAATTTTTCTGTTGAGTTTTCTCACTTTTTTGTTGCTCTTTTGTTGTCTTTTGTTGCTTTATTTGTCACGTTTTTGTTGCTCTTTTTTTTGCTTTATTGTTGCTTCTTAGTGCGTTTTCGTCACTTTTTGTAGCTTTCTTGTCGCTTTTTTGTCACTTTTGGAGCTTTTTGTTGCGTTTTCATGCTCGTTTTCTTCTCGTTTTTGTCGCTATTTTGACACTTATTTCAAGAAGCATTACATTTGGATAAAGCTGGAGAAAATGTGCTCGGTTCAGGTGGGGGTTAAGAGGTTAAATACAAAATGATACGTGCCAAAAGAACAAAACAAAAACACGTTCCTAATATTTGTTTATTGGTTCATTTCTTTAGAGCCCCATCTCCTGGGGTCCCATCCACAGTCAAGAGTCCATCACGCCACTTAAAAAAAAGCATAGGCCTACATACATTCAAATAAATAAACAAACAAACACATTTTGTCCAATTACTGTATGTCTGACAACCGAAGTCAAATGTATTCTTAAACACAAACGGCGATGTAGGCTATACTCTTTTGAGTAAAAAGAAAGATGCTAAATATATGCTATTGTAATATATTTTCAGTAAAAGACTGTCTGTTCCAACTAGAACTATAATGAAAATTAGAAATAGGAGAAAAAAATCTATCTAAGAAAGAAAATGACATTTGCCCGTGTCGTTTTATGTCTTTATCTAATTTTCCGTACATACATGATCGGCTTTTTTCATTGGTGAGTTGGTTGGTGACGTAATTAGAGCGCAGGCACAAACAGGTTTGGCAGGGCGCCGGCTGCAGGGTGTGGAGAGGAAAAGGTAAAGGAGGTAAAGGATCTCTGCGTATCGATCTGCATTTGTTCACTCCTTTCTCTGTTTCAAGACACTTAAGTAAGTACGTTTTTGTTTGTTTTTGTTAAGCATACGCAGCAGTTGATTCAGCTATCTGTAAAGTTTGATCCTGGTTTACACTCCGGCTTGTTTGTAGGTAGGCCTGGCGAAGTGGGTGAGGTGTCGTGTTTCCAAAATGCTCAGTGTTTTGCCATCAGGAAGTGGTTTTAGTGTTGGGTTTATTTGGGGTTTGAAATGTAAGCCGGGCTATGTTGATGTTGCATAATGAAAATAAAATAGTTGTAACCCAAATAATTTATTGAAAACAGAATGAAAATAAATAGTGAAGATATTAATGTATGAAACACACATTTTCCTGTGTTTCTTTAATCAACTTAAAACTTTATTAATTTACTTTTATTTATTGGTTTATTTGGTCAGACCTTCTAGCTGTGAAGCACGAGTGCTAACCGCTGTACTACCGTGCCGCCCTCTATTATTAACCTATATAGTAGTCTAATTATATTATAGTTAACATTTATAAAGCTTTTATACCACTCAAATATTCAGATCGAAGGCTAAGCATTTCTTTTTACTCAAGTGAGAGTTCTAATACCTGTAGGCCCTTTTGTTAAAGATACAATATGATGCAAAATGGATTGTTTTCAATCCATTGAGGTCCTGAAAACTTCACCATAGTCATTCTTATTTGTCCGTGGCCAAACTCTGTTTCATGAACACTGCACAGATTGATCCCACGTGAAGGAAGTAAACAAACGGGAACACAGGCCGAGAGAGCCCAGCTAGCAAATTTCTCTTGGGCCAGAACTGGCCTACAAACTTACGTTTCTTCTGGCTGACAATTGGCTAGTCTGGCGGCCCTTTGCCGGGCCATAGGCTGCCTGTCTTATCGATTAACAGCTGCTGGCGCTCTAGTGGGCCACACGCTCCGTCAAGGCATAATTAGCTAGAGTTCTCTTCTGGCCCAGTACTGGTTCATACACTTCAAATCTAATGAAGTTTAGAATGTGTTCTGGCCCAGCACTGGTTCAAACACTGCAAGTCTATGAAACTATAAATTATGCTCACACACATTTTAATTTAATTGCAGACTTACGAAAATGTGAACATAGCTGTCTCTAAATGCAGAAGGAAATCTCTAAAAACTACATGTACAATACAAACCAGCCAACAGGCCTACAAGTACATTTTATTTGTCCAATCACAAATAATTTCTCCATTCAAACATTTGCAAAACAGAATAAAACAAGAATTCCTGCTCTCAAAACAAGTTTATTCTCCCCCAAAATGCAATTTTAATTAAACAAAACATCAACATTTACAATTTACAATGCATTTTATGTACTGATTCAGTCATTTCACACTGCATGTCCATTCTCAGTACAAGTAATTTGCTATTTTGTCTGTAGTAATATTTTTGCTGACTTAAACTGAAAAAAAAGCCCATGAATAGTTGATTTGCCACGTTCCAATATTTGCATTGACTAATAAACAAAAAAAAACAAAAAAACAGAGGGAATGCATGAAAATAAGATCAAGGCTTTCAATGTATTTCCATTGTTTTCAAAGAGCCCCAAACTCTAATACCAACTCTACATCTCAGGAACAAGTTTGCTCCTTTGTCCATTTGCTAAAAGGTCCCTGATGCCACATAATAAAGAATGCCTAAAACATGAATCAGTTCTCTTAAGGCTGTTCATCTCAGATTAAGTCACTTATTCATCCATACCCCTGTCTAAATGCATTGTCACAACATGAGTATTCTGTGTGTGATTAGGCTTTTACAAAAGCTCTGGCTTGAGCACCGTCAATGACAGGTTCATATAAAAATGTTTCCCCTTAATGGTGAATCCTATTCCCAGTGTTCAGATAGTAGATCTCTTAATTCTCTTCAAGTGAGTTGGGTTTAGAGATACTACAAAAAAAGAACGCGGATTACTTTTGTTTTAGAACCACTAATAAATAGATAAAAATGAAAATCGGATGTTGATCTTGCTGGCTCTCAGTCTCCTACCTCTGCTCTGGTCATTGGCCACACATGTATGATGTATCCATCATTTGCTGAACCTTTCCAGATCACATCGCAGAGGGTGTTGAGGATCGAAAACTGTAATGAAAAGAGGAGACAATTTTATAAAGATTTTGAGTTGTTGGCTGTTTTAATTTGCCCAAGGACTTTATAAACCTGGACATATACCCTAATAGAGGCTGTGTGGAGCCTACATGTAGTAAAGCGTTTTTGTTATAGTAAGTACTAAGCCTATTAATCAATATACAATGGTTATTAGTATGACAATAGGTGCATTTGATTGATTTGAACATGTGTACTTCAAATCTGGTGACATGACTGGTTATTTTATGACACAAACCATAATATTTCTACCTAAAGACAATTTTACTTGCCAAGTGCAGTGAGCGGTGCATGCATTTTGGCTGTATATTGTTCTATAAACAGAAAACGGAAAACAAAGGCAATAAAATGTCATTTATGCTACAATCTCTATTTGGTTAAATCCTGAAGTAATCTCTGATGGCACATTAGACGAACGTGTAATGTGGATTTAATATGTTTTTCATTCAACAGTTTTCAATACAATGTAAATTTGCTAGCTGGGTAACCTAGCCAACTGGTTATCTACAGTGAGAAAAATAAGTATTTGAACACCCTGCTATTTTGCAAGTTCTCCCACTTAGAAATCATGGAGGGGTCTGAAATTGTCATCGTAGGTGCATGTCCACTGTGAGAGACATAATCTAAAAAAAAAAATCCAGAAATCACAATGTATGATTTTTTAACTATTTATTTGTATGATACAGCTGCAAATAAGTATTTGAACACCTGAGAAAATCAATGTTAATATTTGGTACAGTAGCCTTTGTTTGCAATTACAGAGGTCAAACGTTTCCTGTAGTTTTTCACCAGGTTTGCACACACTGCAGGAGGGATTTTGGCCCACTCCTCCACACAGATCTTCTCTAGATCAGTCAGGTTTCTGGGCTGTCGCTGAGAAACACGGAGTTTGAGCTCCCTCCAAAGATTCTCTATTGGGTTTAGGTCTGGAGACTGGCTAGGCCATGCCAGAACCTTGATATGCTTCTTACAGAGCCACTCCTTGGTTATCCTGGCTGTGTGCTTCGGGTCATTGTCATGTTGGAAGACCCAGCCTCGACCCATCTTCAATGCTCTAACTGAGGGAAGGAGGTTGTTCCCCAAAATCTCGCAATACATGGCCCCGGTCATCCTCTCCTTAATACAGTGCAGTCGCCCTGTCCCATGTGCAGAAAAACACCCCCAAAGCATGATGCTACCACCCCCATGCTTCACAGTAGGGATGGTGTTCTTGGGATGGTACTCATCATTCTTCTTCCTCCAAACAAGTTTAGTGGAATTATGACCAAAACGTTCCATTTTGGTCTCATCTGACCACATGACTTTCTCCCATGACTCCTCTGGATCATCCAAATGGTCATTGGCAAACTTAAGACGGGCCTTGACATGTGCTGGTTTAAGCAGGGGAACCTTCCGTGCCATGCATGATTTCAAACCATGACGTCTTAGTGTATTACCAACAGTAACCTTGGAAACGGTGGTCCCAGCTTTTTTCAGGTCATTGACCAGCTCCCCCCGTGTAGTTCTGGGCTGATTTCTCACCTTTCTTAGGATCATTGAGACCCCACGAGGTGAGATCTTGCATGGAGCCCCAGTCTGAGGGAGATTGACAGTCATGTTTAGCTTCTTCCATTTTCTAATGATTGCTCCAACAGTGGACCTTTTTCACCAAGCTGCTTGGCAATTTCCCCGTAGCCCTTTCCAACCTTGTGGAGGTGTACAATTTTGTGTCTAGTGTCTTTGGACAGCTCTTTGGTCTTGGCCATGTTAGTAGTTGGATTCTTACTGATTGTATGGGGTGGACAGGTGTCTTTATGCAGCTAAAGACCTCAAACAGGTGCATCTAAATGTAGGATAATAAATGGAGTGGAGGTGGACATTTTAAAGGCAGACTAACAGGTCTTTGAGGGTCAGAATTCTAGCTGATAGACAGGTGTTCAAATACTTATTTGCAGCTGTATCATACAAATAAATAGTTAAAAAATCATACATTGTGATTTCTGGATTTTTTTTTTAGATTATGTCTCTCACAGTGGACATGCACCTACAATGACAATTTCAGACCCCTCCATGATTTCTAAGTGGGAGAACTTGCAAAATAGCAGGGTGTTCAAATACTTATTTCCTCACTGTAGCTTTGGCATCACAGAAAATTAAATAATGCACATATATGGCAAAACACAACGGTAGCTCAAAAACATATTCACTTATACACTTATGTAAATGTCAGTCTGACAAAAAACATCATAAGAAAAGTTACAATTATTACTCACCAGCAGGAAATAACTTTTGTGGACAGATCCACACATTCGCAGGAAAAGTAGCTACGTACGTAACTAGGCAACCACACTTACAACAACGTACGACGTGACATGTTTTGTTGGTTCTTGACGCCAGTGTGTCCCGGGCGGCGGGATCATGTACAGACAAACTCTCTTGTCGTTGTAGACTTATTTTGCACTTTTTACGTTAAATCAACACGAACAAACTGCAGAATGATGGCTTTTTAACTAACATATTTCGAATACGGTAATCCCGCCCGCCTTGTTTGTCAAGGTAATTCAAACCACGTATCTATTCCAAAACGTGTGGCTCACTCGCTGTTTGTTTGTTATCGGGCCAGAAGATGGCACCGCGTGTATGCGCCACGGCATGTTCTGACCGCTGTGGCCCGCATCAGTTGTGATTGTTGTGGCGCAGACACCGCGTGTCCACTTCAGGCCCAGTAATGATTTTACTGCCTGATTACTGACACTCGATTTATTGCGTATGGCTCGTTACTGGGCCAGATGATTGCAGTCAGGTCGCCAGTCAGCCAGCTGTGCCACAAGAAAGCCAGAACTGGCTCAGACACGACTGCTACCTGGGAGGGAACGCTGTGGAGTGGAGCTGATCCAAGCGTAACTTTGAGACAGATTTAGCCACTTTTCAAACCTTCTGTGACTACTTTTGGAAACAGGGCAAGCAACAAATGTTGTGTGACCCTCCAGGGTTTTAATAAAGTCACCATCGCCTCCTCAAAACACATCCAGCGGCTCTGTGTGCAGGTAAGTCCCACTCCTCAAAATAACTCCTCCGATCGGCGCGCACATCTCGTCTTCTCTCGGGTCTGTTTTATGATCGATCACAAACACAAACGCTCCGTCTAAACTCGCCTTTTACACGAGATAACAACAAATAATCCGGATCGCGGTTAAAAAAAAGAAAGGGAAACCTGCAGTGACATTGATGTAAATGTTCCGCTAACAGCAGTGAAACGCTTCCTGTTGACCCTACAAAATAAAAAGCGTCAATGTTCCAGCCGCTGGGAGATTGTTTGCAATGTTAATTAATAAATGAACCTATTATTTTATGTTCAAATGGACACAAATCTCGTTTTTCTTCATTCTACTGGTAGTCAATTTTGCTCAAATAGAAATAAAGGCCTGTCTCTAATTTTGGCCTGGTTCCAATAAAGGCCTGGTCCTAGATGCGCTTGAGTACATAAAGGCCCCGGCCTATATTAGAGAATTTACGGTAAGTGTCATGCACATGGCGCTCAATCTACATGGGCTGGCAAGACAGTCAAACAGTACATGTGGCCATTGGCCACAGTGCGGCCTCTTCGTACATACAATTTGTATGCAAGAAAGATCATTCCACATAAGAAATCACATGTTATTTCCTATTCCATGCTTTACAAATAATATTAGCTGAAGCTTTGCGCCAACTTAAAATCTGACTGTCAGGCAACGGAATCACTCCAGTTGTAAAATCCTGAGAAAATGATATTGAACCATGAACATCACTAACAAGTAGTTAAAAATGTAGTACAAATACATTGTGTATACAAGTAGAAGCAACAAAGAACTGCCCACCTGGACATAATGGACGATAGGTTCTCTCCTTACGGGTCGGGACCCAAATGAGGGTCTCGGAACCCTTTTCAAAATGACTGTTATCGTGTTATTAGGATTTCAGCTATCGAGGCTTATTCAAAGATAATTCAACAATATTTTGTGTGGAAAATACGGTAGAGGAGAACGGGGTTGGTTGGGTCACACGGACAGTTGGGGCTTGTAGTGTTATAGAGAGGGATCAGTGGGATATACTACAAAGCTGGGTTAGCGTGGTAAATTCGGGGTTAACCCTGGTTTTGCAATACATCAAAGTTTGATAACTTTCTAGTAGGGTAGAACTCCATGGTAATCACACAATTAGGGATATAAAAACAATGTGTTTGATGAAAACCCAAATTACAATTACACTCAACAAAAATATAAACGCAACACTTTGTTTCTGCTCCCATTTTTCATGAGATGGACTTAAAGATCTAAAATTCATTCCAGATACACAATATTACCATTTCTCTCAAACATTGTTCACAAATCAGTCCAAATGTGTGATAGTGAGCACTTCTGCTTTGCTGAGATAATCCATCCCACCTCACAGGTGTGCCACATCAGGATGCTGATCTGACATCATGATTAGTGCACAGGTGTACCTTATACTTCCCACAATAAAAGGCCACCCTGAAATGTGCAGTTTTGTCTCACAGCAAAATGCCACAGATGCCACAAGCATTGAGGGAGCGTGCACTTGGCATGCTGACATGCTGACAGCAGGAATGTCAACCAGATCTGTTGCTCGTGCATTGAATGTTCATTTCTCCACCATAAGCCGTCTCCAAAGGCGTTTCAGAGAATATGGCAGTACATCCAACCGGCCTCACAACTGCAGACCATGTGTAACCACACAGGCCACAATTGACAATCTGATAAACTCTATGCGAAGAAGATGTGTTGCACTGCATGAGGCAAATGGTGGTCACACCAGATACTGACTGGTTCTGAGTCCCCAGACCCCCAATAAAGCAAAAAACTGCACATTTCAGGGTGGCCTTTTATTGTGGGCAGTATAAGGTACACCTGTGCACTAATCATGATGTCAGATCAGCATCTTGATGTGGCACACCTGTGAGGTGGGATGGATTATCTCAGCAAAGCAGAAGTGCTCACTATCACACATTTGGACTGATTTGTGAACAATGTTTGAGAGAAATGGTAATGTGTATCTGGAATGAATTTTAGATCTTTAAGTCCATCTCATGAAAAATGGGAGCAGAAACAAAGATGTTGCGTTTATATTTTTGTTGAGTGTAATTTACCGTATTTGTTAAACAAATAAATAAATAAACTCACTCCCTTTGAGCAGGTTAACTGCTCAAACAAATAAATAAACTAAACTAATCTAGAAAAAACAACCACAATATTATGATTGTGATTGTCTTCTAGACAATTATCAAATCACTTATCACTTTTTATAAATGGTAAATGGACTCAAATTATATAGCACTTTTCTACCTTAATTAATCAATCAAAATTGTATTTATATGTACAAAGTGCTTTACAGCAAGGAACCAGTCTCTCATTCATATACCAATGGACACTGGAGGCAAGGTGGGTGTCTTGCCCAAGGACACAACGGCAGTGGGCACCTTCAGGAGCTGAGATTCGAACCTCCGGCCTTCCGGTCATGAAACAACCCACTCTACCAACTGCGCCACCATTATAAACTAATATAGACTTTCTTGCTCCACAGAAGAGGAACGATGCAGAAAAAGGAAAACCAGGAGGTGGAGAACCGTCCGGACAACACGGCCTTCACCCAGCAGAGGCTACCGGCCTGGCAGCCCATCCTCTCCGCCGGCATCGTCATCCCGCTATTTGTGCTAGTGGGACTAGCATTCATCGGAATCGGTGTGGCCCTGTTCGTCACTTCCAGGAACCTGCACGTTTTGGAGGTATGGAAGAACAACTGCAAGCCATTAGTATCTGAGGCCAAATATTAAGTACTGCACATAACATTTAAAAAAGAATTTTGTTTGTTTTTTTCATTTGTCACTGCTTTCACTGAATGGACCCTAGTGTGAACTCTCAATGCTGAAAGGTTGGCATGTAGGTTTTGCAAGATAACTACATAAACGTGACCCAAATATGAGGTCAACTAGGGCTGCTCAATAACAGGAAAAAATATTATTTTTATTTTAGTTTATTTGAGCAGTTAAAATTCTGCTCAAAAGGAGTGGGCTTATAAGCGTCCTCCCCCAATAAAAAACATGAAATCATAAAACATTAAAATAAGAACATTAAATCATAAAACATTAAAAAATCATTAAAACATGAAATCATACACATTAATATACATATGCCTAACATTGTTAGGATTACCAAAAGTCACTTGTTTATGATTAAAAAAAGACACATTAGTATACATATTATTCTCAGTGAATTTTTATTATGTACATTTTACAACTACAACAACGCTCTCATTTCATGTACAATGTCTGGTACAAAGCAAGTGACAAAAGGCCATTACTTAGTTACAGATGGTTATCAATGCCAAACACAGTCAACATTCCCGAAAGTCACTAGTTTTGTGTTAAAAGAACATTAAATACATATTATCCGTGATCTTGCTACTTCCCAGTTGTCATTTCCATCCTTAATATGGTATTGATTAGTGTAAAATTTTTATTTTATTTTTTTATGTACAATGAAATTATGTGATATGTAAGCCCTGCATAGTGTAGTGTGTTAAAAAGCCAGGGTGTAGAGCGGGTCCATTGAAGAGGGCAGTAGCTCCTCATCAACAAACCCCCACCCAGCTGCCCCAACTAGCTGATTTGGTAGATGATGTTCCTATGCTGTTCCTATTGCTATTATTATCATTATAATTGAAATCACAATTATCCAAACAATTATTTGTCACCTTAAAATGTATTGTTGTTGGCGCGTGCCAAGCAGAGTCCAGCTGACATACGCACTTGTACCTCTTCAAACTCCATGCGCACATGGAGTCACTCAGTCATTGGGTAATTTATTTGTACGCTTTATGTTTTTGCGAACATGTTTTTATGCTTGTGTTTATAGGCAGACCTACTAAAGGCACGTAGGAACCGATAACGTAATAATGGCCAATAACGTAATACATTTGTCCAGTTTCAAAATGTAAAAAGCCAATAACGTAACAACAGGCCAATAACGTAATAACGATTTACCAGGTTATAATGTAATAAGTCTTACGTTATTGGCTGGTTATTACATTATTAGCCTGATGAGATGAAAATTAGTAATACAAGAGTAATACATTCTGCCAATAATGTAATAATACATAGTTTTTGAAAACAAAATAAAAATTAACACATTAAAGGAATAGGCCACCGTTTTTCCAGACTGAGATATGTTCTTACCTGAGCTTAGACAAGTTGATGCGTATCTGTCTGTTTTTTGTGCGTGCTCTCAGTCACGCAAAAAGACCAAAGATGATGTTAGCATTTGGCCTCTCCCAGCATTCCTATAGCTCCAAATGGGGGTGAAGTTGGAAGCTACCATGCTCTTCCACAGGCACGCACAAAGACCAGACAGGTACGCATCAACTCATCTAAGCTCAGGTAAGAACATATCTCAGTATGGAAAAACTGTTCTTTTAAACGTAGTTTTACTGCTGTTTTTTTAGTCAGCTTTCGTATTTTACAGATTTTTAGGCCCGAGCGCCATCAGGACTGGCGAAGGGGCTCGTATAAAGTGCGCGGAGCGCACAAAACGAACGTTCCGTGCACATACATATATAATGCAAAAATCAACATTGTAATTGTACAGAGCCCATAAAAGTCAATGGGCGACTGAGAGCCCTTCATGCCCGTCAATGACCCAGGACCTCTACCATGAGGTGGAAATGCGCAAGCACTTTCCGAAAATATATACTGTAGTTTATGGTACCCGCGTAAGCAGGAACATTGTTTTCGTATGGGAATATTATTCTTTCTTTCTTTTCGCACCGTCGGAATTTTCACCCAGTGAACATCGGCGAAAAGTCACAGATTTTGGCCCAAAATTCAAACCCGATCCGACACAACTTTTGACTATTTCCAAATTTTCAATTTCCAAATAGTTTTTTTTTAACATTGCAAGATAGGACTTGGCCAAAAATGAAGTTTGTCGTAGAATCATAAAAATCGGTACAGACGTGCATCATGACAAGTTGAGCAAAAAATATTATTACGGCAATGCAACGCCATATTGGGTGTCGGCCATTTTGGATGACAGCCCGCGAACCGGCAACCTTTCCGTCATAAAATACCCCGCTTTACACTCACTGGGCTACTGTCGTAGGAAAAAGCATGTGAAATGCGACAAGTTACCTGAAATGAAAAAAATAAAAAAGTAAAACACAGTAATACAAAAGTTGATGAAAAACCCACAAAATAACAGATCATGGAACAATTTAGAGAAAACGGCACAAAAACTGTTTTAATGTGGTATAAATTTAAATTGATGTTTTATTACTTTATTGGCTGAATTTTTCACATTTGTGAATTATTTTCATCTTGTCAGGCCAATAATGTAATAACCAGCCAATATCTAGGGCTGGGTGCCGTTTTTTCCCCGAATCCACTACTTTAACCATACTTTATTCAATACCCATGTTATTTTAATGAAATTAAAATAACGTGTATAAAAAGGTATCGTTCAGGATGTCCTAAAACAGCGCAACAGAAATAGGCTGCAGCAGCGTCACCTGTGACTTCATGTTTTGAAGCAGCGATAAAAAGAGAGATAGGACATTATTGCCTCCTGAGCTGCAGGGACAGACAAGATCCACATCATGACACGGTTTTCTTTCGGCTAAACACGAGCTGTACTGTCCAATGACAAAACGAAACCAACTTCACATGTCAAAGATCTTTACACAGTGCGAGTGCTCACTCAAGATACAAGATTTTTTTTTGTCAAACCATGTGAATGATTCTAGATTAAATTTCTCTCATTCTTGTTTGTGGAGCGAGGAGTGGGAGGGAGGGCAGGGAGTTCAGCTTCCTGATGGCCTTGTGTATGAAACTGTTCTTAAGTCGACTGGACCTGGCCCGTAGATTCCGCAGTCTCCTCCCTGAAGGCATTACCTTGAAGAGACTGTGTGATGGGCGCGTAGGGTACCTGGTGATTCTGACGGCTATGTTGCGGATGACATGGGTGGAGTACATGTCCTTAATGGAGGGGAGACGGGCTCCTCAGATCTTCTCCGCTGCTCTCACGATGCACTGGAGGCTCCTTCGGCAGGAGGCAGTGCTGGCGCCGTGCCACACAGTGATGGAGCTGGTCAGGATGCTCTCTATAGTCCCTCTGTAGAAGTTGCACATAACAGAGGCTGGGGCTCTTCTTAACTTGCGGAGAAAGTAGAGACGCTGATTACTTTTCTTGACCAGTGATGTAGTGTGCATGGTCCAGGACAAGTTGTGATGTGCACACCCAGGAACTTAGTGCTGGTCACCCTCTCCACTGCAGCACCATTGATTGTTGGAAAGTCCACAACATCTCTTTTGTCTTCTCCACATTTAGAGAGAGATTGTTCTGTGTGCACCACAGGGCCAGACTGCTCACCTCACTCCTGTAGTTTGACTCGTCTCTGTTGTTGATTTGATGAGACCCTGTGAAGGTTAAGCAGACACGCACATCACGGAGACCTGAAAAGCGTGCGGGATCCAAAAAACTAGTTTGAACAAGACAAAAAGATCCGCACAGCTTGAATGCTCCCAGTCAATTTTATTTCGCACACACTGTAAACCCTAACAGGCCGATTGGACTTAAAATTTTTGATGTAATCTGTTTCAACAAAACTTTTAAGTTGATGAACTAAAAACTTTAAAGTTGAACTTGGCTTAAAACTATCAGGAGTTTTTAAGCTAAGTTGAACTTTAAAGTTTTCAGTTTATGTTGGCAAGCGTTTTTTAAGTTTTTATGAACTGAAAAATCTCAAGTTCAACTTAACTTAAAAAATGTTTGCCAACATAAACTGAAAACTTTAAAGTTCAACTTGGCTTAAAAACTCCTGATAGTTTTAAGCCAAGTTCAACTTTAAAGTTTTCAGTTCATCAACTTTAAAGTTTTGTTGAAACAGATTACATCAAAACTTGTATGTCCAATCGGCTTCTTTTAACCAATATTTCAAACATTACAAGCAAACCCAAAAAACAATACAAAATGGCAAATTACAGTTTGTTTTTTTATTTCATAAAATAATAGTTTACATACCTTATGTTGTAACATGTAGGCTGAGTTATTCACAACAGAATTCAGAATGTAGTAAAGATGCAAAATATTTGTGTGTTAGTCCTTATTGATTCAAGCAGATTCACTGGACATTCCTTCCTGGCTCAACTGGCACCAACATCTGAAAAATATGGAGAAAGTTTGTCAGTACAAAGCAAGAAATCAAACCAAGTTCAATGTCATGTGACTGTGTTTAAACTTACTGTTTGTCTTCTAGAGCGCACTCTTTCTCCTCTTCACGTTCTGCGATATACCACTTGGCTTGTACAAGTCTGTAAGAACAAACATCAAATGTCAGAAATTATTAGCTTTACCACGTATAGTCCAATATTGCTCAAACACTTTCTAAGCCATTCTGTAAAATGATGTGAGCAAACAGATGAACAATGAACACAAAGCTCTAGACTTTTACATTAACAGAGTAAAAGCGACGTTTTTTAATGGTAGCATTATGTGCACAAATGTTATCAAAACATCCAAATAGTTGCTAATAAGTAAGTTTCAAACAAATAAACTGGAATTGGAGTGTTGCACCTGTAGTCCCTTCTCATCATATTTGATGATTTTTACCATATCATTCGCTCAAATAATATAATTTATGATCTGACCCTGGGCCCCCCTGCAATCCCAGGCACTCCCACTCGGGAACCACTGCTTTAGGCGACAGTTTGTGCTTCCTACATTTAATTAAGCTTGTCTAGTTGCACACTCAAAAGTTTTCTGAAACAAATTTGTATAAATGTGCATGGAAATGCGACCACATAGAGAGAAAAAAAGACACACAGAAAAAAGGATGCCCCACTATGAGCCCAAAAAAACAATTGTGCATTTATTTCTGTAATTCAACTTAAACTGAAACTAATATATGATAGACTCATCATTCAAAGATAGATATGTATAGCCTTTGTTTGTTATAATTTTGATTATGGCTCAGCTTATAAAAACTAATGTAACTAAATTAAAAATCTCAGAAAATTGGAATATTTAGAAAATGGACTGAAAGCCATAATCATCAAAATTATAAGAAAGGCTTGACATGTGTCACTTTGCATGATGAGTCTATATCATATATTCGTTTCACAGTATAAGTTGAATTACAGAAATAAATTAGCTTTGAACGATATTCTAATTTCCCCGAGTTTCACCTGTAAATGCTTCAGTAAAGATGAAAAATGTACTTTCGCAAGTGTATTATATTTACTCACTTTTAAAGCGAAGAGCTGAGAGTCTTTCAGCGAGTGCTTCTCATCCTAATTCACGCGAAGCTTCTAATGTCAGTGCACGAGATCCCATCGGCCTCAGGTCTACTGAAACAAAAACATTTAAGAACATAAACATTTGTAAATACTTCAGTAATAGATGAGAGGTACAAACTGAAACCTGACACAAATCTACTTACTTGGCTGATTAGCTGAGTCCTTGTGTGTGTTTCGTTTCCCTGCATTCTTCATTTCCACATACTGTACGACATACTGGTAGAACTGGAAAGCCTTCATGTCTTCATCCTCACAGGCCTCTAGGTCACAGCACCTCCTCCTGTATTTGTAAAATGGACAAACAGGATACTGAAGTCAGGACACTTCACCTTAACACAACTATAGCAATAGTTACTGACTTTACCTTCTTCTTTGTGCATATCAAAGAATTCCAAGTTAGTAAGACGGAATTTGTAGAGTTGATTCTCTAGATAAAAAGAAACATTTGTTAGTACTGTATAGGTATCCATGACAGAATTAAAAGATCATAAACCATGGTAAATGGTCTTGATTGCGCTGTTCAACCTACATGATGCACTCATTTACACTCTGATTCATACTCCAGCGTGTGCAGACGACACTGGAGACAAGGTGGGGGAAGTGTCTTGCTCAAGGGCACAACAGCAGCATGCACCTGTGGGAGCTGGTATCATCTAGGTGAAAAGGACACAGTAAAGAATTGCCCCAATTCCCAGTTGTGACAGTGACAAAACACCAAAAGAAACTGTTCTGTTTAATTAAACTTTGTGTTCTCATTAAAAAAAATGTCCAACATAAATGTCTCACACAAATGTAGCAAATGCAAACTAAACAGCTACGCCTACTTTCTGCCCAAAGACAGGAGCGTCGGGGACTTTTCTCACAGCCAATCATTCATCACATTTCATATCGTTCCAATCACAGATGCATATTTGTAAATGAAGAAGAGTCTCAAATCACATCTCATTCAGAACAAACTTTATCATTTCTGTTACCTGTAATTAAAATAGTCAAGTGATTTGCCTTTTGATTTGACAGAGTGCAATATTTGTTATGTTTAGTGTTTTTGTAGTGGGGTGGATCGGCATTTTCTAGGTTTAAGCGTTTCTCTGATCCAGAGAGCTGTACAATACATTTTTGTAAAGAATTGGAAAAGTGTGTTGTCTGGCTGGCACAAAATCCAGGATAAAAAACACAACAAAAAACGCAATAAACCAATTAACAAAAAGTGTAAAATAGGATCATATAATCAGTAAGTGTACGGTCTCACCTTTATTTTCTGCTACAATTTCCTTTCTTGTCTGGTACTTGTTAACCTGCGTTACAAAAACAAATTAGGGTTGGGCAATTTGGCCAATAAATAAAAACTATATAATTTTTTAACTACTTTGGACAATGACCTAATCGATTTTATTCAACATTCTCTTAAACAAGGACCATTGTAGCTCATACAATCTTTTTAGGCCCATAAGCAGTTGTATAGTTTATTTTGGCTTAGCCCTTTTACTTAAAGATTAATATTACAATGATTGTAATTTCGTCTATTAGCCCAAAGAAATATAACTTGCTCTTAACACACTTGTTACGGAGTTAGTTCTCAAAGCTCTCTGTGCCTCTGTCTGCCCCGCTGCTGCTGCTGCTGCACAGACGGAGGTGCGGAGACAGCGCTGAAAACAGAGATATTAACGTTACTTGCACTTCACGGTCGATAATAGCCTGCGTGCATATTTAATTAGGTCCTCACGGTTAGTTATAAGAGTTTTAAAGACAACGCGACTCGGACTCGGCTCCGGACTCGGGCGGAAGTGCGTCGCTGTTGCAGTTTTAAAAAAAGGAGCGGGAAAAATCTCACGCTACGCTTTATCGATTAAACAGTACAATCTGAAGCATAAACAATTCTCCTGGTTTTAACTACCTGCAAACTGAAATCAGACATATAATTTCACTGGATATTAATAAAGTATATTACCTTATTCAGGCCGTAGAAGCTCCTCTTCAGTTAAATGACGGACACTCCCACAGCAGCGCACTGCGGCTGTGCAGAACCAAGTACGTCACTCCAGCCAAGGCACGCAGGCGTCATGATGTCATGACGCAAAAGACCCGCCTCAAAACTTATAATTTAAACTTTCTAAACGTGACAGTTTTAATCTGACTGGCAATAAAACTTTACTAAACTTAAAAAAACACCCTTTTGGACTTAAATTTTTTTAGATGAATGAAGATTTTGGCTAGTTTTGAGCTCTTTCACATCTTAAATTATGACCTCAAATAGCATTCGGGTTTACAGTGCACCATGAAACACCACATCAGTCTGATGAAGGGCTGATTTGTGGCCCGAAACGTCACCTTCGTGGTGTGCGAAATAAAATTGACTGGGAGCATTCAAGCTGTTGTGTCGTCTGCAAACTTGATGAAGAGCTTTGAGTCGTACTCTGGAGAGCAGTCATGGGTCAGCAGAGTGAACAGGAGGGGGCTCAGCACACAGCCTTGGGAGCCCCGTGTTCAGTGTGATGGTTCTGTAGGACTTTCCGCCGACACGTACAGCCTGTGGTCTCCCTGTCAGAAAGTCCAGCAGCCAGTTGCACAGTGATGTGTTGATCCCCAGGTGGAGCAGTTTGTGTATTAGCTGCTGTGGGATTATAGTGTTGAATGCTGAGCTAAAGTATAAAAACAGCATTCTAAAGTAAGAGTCCTTTGTTTCAAGTTGAGTGAGGGTTGAATGAAGCGCAGTGGAGATGGCATCTTCAGTTGAGCGATTGGACCGATAAGCAAACTGGTATGGGTCCGGGGTGGGAGGGAGCACAGACTTAATGTCTTCCATGACGAGCCGCTCGAAGCACTTCATACTGTAAGAATTGGAGTGAGTGCTACTGGGCGGTAGTCATTAAAGCAGGATGGTGGTGACTTCTTTGGCACCGGAATGATGGTGGTCGCTTTGAGGCACATTGGGACCACAGCCTGCTGCAGAGATGTGTTAAAAATGTCTGAAGACTTCAGTGAGTTCATCAGTGCAACCTTTCAGTACACGACCTGGTATGTTGTCTGGACCCAGTGCTTTGCATATGTTGATCCTGCTCAGAGATCTTCTCACACTCTCTGGAGATAGCTTCAGCACTTGGTCTTCAGGAGGGGGTGTTGACTTTTGTACCGGGGTTCTGTTGAGTGACATATGACATACATATAATACAACAACAATCTGACATTGAACAACAGCGGGATTGTATTTACAGATGTCTAGGCATATAAAGTGATTAAGTGATAAGTGATGGCAGCAGGTCCAAGTGTGGACACACCACACAGTGCAAGTGCAGATTACATTCATAAGTCTGTAACTATGTTATTGGGTCTTGTTATTGTTCATGAGTCTGATGGCGGAGGGGAAAATACTGTTCAAGTGGTGGGATTTATGGGCCTGGATAGACCGTAGCCTCCTGCCTGAGGGGAGAGGGGTGCATAGTCCGTGTCCAGGGTGAGAAGGGTCAGCTGTGATCCGACCCACACGGGTCCTGGAGGTGATCAGGTCCTGGAGAGATGGGAGCTCACAGCCAATCACCTTCTCAGCAGCACGCACAATGCGCTGCAGTCGATGCCTGTCCCGGTCTGTTGCGCCGGGATACCACACGGTGATGGAGGAGGTGAGGATGGACTCGATGATGGCCGTGTAGAACTGCACCAGCATCTTGGTTGGCAGCTTAAGTTTCCTCAGCTGCCGCAGGAAGAACATCCTCTGCTGGGCATTCTTGATGAGGGAGCAGATGGTCTGCTCCCATCTGAGGTCCTGGGTGATGGTGGTGCCCAGGAAACGGAAGGAGTCTATGATGGAGATGGGGGTGGGAGAGTCTGTCAGGGCGAGGGGGGACGGTGGTGCTGTGTCTTTCCTAAAGTCCACGATCACCTCCACTGTCTTCTGGGCGTTCAGCTCCAGGTTGTTGTGGCTGCACCAGGACGCCAGCCGGTCCACCTCTCTCCTGTAGGCGGACTCAACACCGTCCGAGATGAGCCCGATGAGGGTGGTGTCGTCCGCAAACTTGATCAGTTTAACGGACTGATGACTGGAGGTGCAGCAGTTTGTGTACAGGGAGAAGAGCCAGGGGGAAGGTACACAGCCCTGAGGAGTTCCCATGTTTGTGGTCCGAGTGTCCGAGATGATCTTCCCGAGCCGCACGTGCTGTCTCCGGTCCGTCAGGAAGTCAGTGATCCACCTGCAGAGGGAGTCGGGCATGCTGAGCTGGTAGAGCTTGTCTCGTAGCAGTCCAGGGAGGATGGTGTTGAAGGCAGAGCTGAAGTCCACGAACAGGATCCTGGCATAGGTTCCTGGTGAGTCCAGATGCTCCAGGGTGAAGTGGAGGGCCAGATTGACTGCGTCGTCCACAGACCTGTTGGCTCTGTAGGCAAACTGCAGCGGGTCCAGGAGGGGTGCGGTGATGTCCTTGAGGTGGGGCAGGACCAAGCGCTCAAAAGACTTCATGACCACAGATGTCAGCACCACCGGCCTGTAGTCATTAAGTCCTGTGATCCGTGGTTTTTTGGGGACAGGAACGATGGTGGATGTTTTGAAGCAGGACGGCACGTGGCATGACTCCAGGGAGGTGTTGAAAATGTCTGTGAAGACGGGAGCCAGCTGATCCGCGCAGTGTCTCAGGGTGGAGGGGGAGACACCATCCGCCCCGGGGGCCTTCCGCAGTTTCAGTCTCAGGAACTCTCTTTCTCCTTACGCAGCTGTCGGAGTTTGGGGGTGAACCAGGGCTTATCATTCTCATAACAAATCCTGGTGCGCGTTGGTACTATGCGCTCCTCATTGAACTGGATATATGAAGTCACGATGTCCGTGTATTCATCCAGGTTGATGGAAGCAGCCCCAAATGCCTCCCAGTCTGTAGTCTCCATACATGAGCGTAGTTCCTCCACAGCTTCAGGGGTGTATCACTTTGATGTGCTCACTACCGGTTTAGTGAGTTTCAGTCTTTGTCTGTATGAGGGGATTAAGTGAATCATCACGTGATCTGAAAGTCCGAGTGCAGCGCGGGGGACAGCGTGGTATGCCTTGCTTATGGTGGTGTAACAGTGATCCAGCGTGTTCTCCTCTCTGGTGGGGCATTTAAAGGGGGGTATTATGTAAAATCGACTTTTTCAAGCTTTATATCATGTTATTATGTCATTAAACACATGCCTGGAGTGTTGCCTTGGCTCATTCACATATTTTGGAGTAATCAGTAAAAACTTAGACGGCAACCATTTTAGGTGTAGCTATGCCTCAGTCCTCCTAGGAATGCCCCCACCTCCTGGAGACGCCTCTGGACCTTTTGTCACCAGCCAAGCCACCAACCACTGCTCCTCAGCTCAGCAGAGCCCCCACCCCGCACAGTGTTGTTGTTTAAATGCCACAGCAGTGTGCTGAAGGGGGCGTGTCGGAAAGCTTCTTAAAGAGACAGAGGCCTATTTCAAGACGTTCAGTACAGCCATTTTGAGAGAGCAATTTTATTCAAGGCAGTTATTTTAATTTACTGCATATACAGACCAACAGAAGGTTACGTCATCATTGTAGTATGCTATAGACTGGTGCTATGTGATTGAAAAAAGCATAATACCCCCCCTTTAATAAACGGTCTGTACTTGGGTAATATCTATCTATCTAAAACTCTTCCTCACCCTCCGCGGGCGGTCTCTTTTTCCTCCAAGCTCGTGTCCTCTACCAGAGGCCTGGGAGCTTGAGGGTTCTGCGCAGTATCTTTGCTGTTCCTAGAACTGCACTTTTCTGGACCGAGATGTCTGATGTATTTCCTGGGATCTGCTGGAGCCACTCCTCCAGTTTGGGGGTCACTGCCCCGAGTGCCCCAACGACCACGGGCACCATTGATGCCTTCACTCTCCAGGCCTTCTCTAGCTCTTCTCTGAGCCCCTGGTATTTCTCTAGTTTCTCGTGTTCCTTTTTCTTGATGTTGAAGTCGCTTGGTATTGCTATGTCAACCACCACGGCTTTCCTCTGCTCTTTGTCCACCACCACAATGTCCGGTTGGTTCGCCATTACCATTCTGTCCGTCTGTATCTGGAAGTCCCACAGGATCTTGGCTCGGTCATTCTCTACCACCTTTGGAGGTGTTTCCCACTTTGACCTTGGGGTTTCCAGCCCATACTCTGCACAGATGTTCCTGTACACTATGCCAGCCACTTGGTTATGGCGCTCCATGTAAGCTTTCCCTGCCAGCATCTTACACCCTGCAGTTATGTGCTGGATTGTCTCATTGGCCTCTTTGCACAGTCTACACCTGGGGTCTTGTCTGGTGTGATAGATCTGGGCCTCTATTGCTCTGGTGCTCAAGGCCTGCTCCTGTGCAGCCATGATGAGTGCCTCTGTGCTGTCCTTCAGGCCAGCTCTGTCCAGCCATTGGTAGGATTTCTTGATATCCGCCACTTCAGTTATGTTTCGGTGGTACATGCCGTGTAGGGGCTTGTCCTCCCATGACGGGACCTCCAGCACCTCATCTTCTGTTCCCCATTGTCTGAGACATTCACTGAGCACGTCATCTGTTGGAGCCTTGCCCTTGATGTACTTATGGATCTTGGATGTTTCATCCTGGATAGTGGCTCTCACGCTCACTAGTCCTCGGCCTCCTTCCTTACGGCTAGTGTACAGTCTCAGGGTGCTGGATTTGGGGTGGAACCCTCCATGCATGGTTAGGAGCTTCCGTGTCTTAACATCTGTGGTCTGTATCTCATCCTTTGGCCAGCTTATTATTCCTGCAGGGTATCTGATTACTGGCAGGGCGTAGCTGTTTATTGCCCGGGACTTGTTCTTGCCATTGAGCTTGCTTCTTAGGACCTGCCTTACTCGTTGGAGGTATTTGGTCGTAGCCGCTTTCCTTGTCACCTCTTCGAGGTTGCCATTTGCTTGTGGGATTCCGAGGTACTTGTAACCGTCCTCAATGTCTGCTATTGTTCCTTCTGGGAGTGAGACCCCTTCTGTGTGGACTACTTTCCCTCTCTTAGTCACCATCCGGCCACACTTCTCTAGTCCGAATGACATCCCAATGTCTGCACTGTATATCCGGGTGGTATGGATCAGTGAGTCGATGTCTCGCTTATTCTTAGCGTACAGCTTGATGTCATCCATGTAGAGGAGGTGACTGATGGTGGCCCCGTTCCTGAGTCGGTATCCATAGCCAGTCTTGTTGATGATTTGGCTGAGGGGGTTCAGAACTATGCAGAACAGCAGTGGGGACAGGGCGTCTCCTTGGTATATGCCACATTTGATGGAGACTTGTGCAAGTGGCTTGCCATTGGCCTCAAGGGTAGTTTTCCACAACCTCATCGAGTTTGCAATGAAGGCTCTTAGAGTCCTGTTGATGTTGTATAGTGCCAAGCATTCAATGATCCAAGTATGTGGCATTGAGTCGTAGGCTTTCTTGTAATCAATCCAGGCAGTGCTCAGGTTAGTGTGTCGGGTTCTGCAGTCTCGAGTGACTGTTCTGTCTACCAGGAGCTGGTGTTTGGCACCTCTGGTATCTTTACCGATTCCCTTCTGAGCTGTGCTCATGTATTGATTCATATGCCCGCTTATCTTAGCCGCTATGGTGCCGGACATGAGCTTCCACGTTGTGGAGAGGCAGGTTATTGGCCGATAGTTGGATGGGACTGTACCCTTTGAGGGATCCTTCAGGATCAGGATTGTGCGCCCTTCAGTTAACCATTCAGGGTGATTCCCATCTCTCAGCATATGGTTCATTTGTGCTGCCAAGCACTCATGGAGTGCCGTGAGTTTCTTTAGCCAGTAGGCGTGTATCATGTCAGGGCCTGGTGCTGTCCAGTTTTCATACCTGAGACTCTTTCTTGGATGTCTGTCACTGTGATGGTAACTGGATTCTGTTCAGGGAGGTTGCTCTAACCCTAGTCAGAGGGGATACATGCAAAGGATGTGATTTATCTATCTACAGTGAGGAAAATAAGTATTTGAACACCCTGCTATTTTGCAAGTTCTCCCACTTAGAAATCATGGAGGGGTCTGAAATTGTCATCGTAGGTGCATGTCCACTGTGAGAGACATAATCTAAAAAAAAAATCCAGAAATCACAATGTATGATTTTGTAACTATTTATTTGTATGATACAGCTGCAAATAAGTATTTGAACACCTGAGAAAATCAATGTTAATATTTGGTACAGTAGCCTTTGTTTGCAATTACAGAGGTCAAACGTTTCCTGTAGTTTTTCACCAGGTTTGCACACACTGCAGGAGGGATTTTGGCCCACTCCTCCACACAGATCTTCTCTAGATCAGTCAGGTTTCTGGGCTGTCGCTGAGAAACACGGAGTTTGAGCTCCCTCCAAAGATTCTCTATTGGGTTTAGGTCTGGAGACTGGCTAGGCGACGCCAGAACCTTGATATGCTTCTTACAGAGCCACTTCTCGGTTATCCTGGCTGTGTGCTTCGGGTCATTGTCATGTTGGAAGACCCAGCCTCGACCCATCTTCAATGCTCTAACTGAGGGAAGGAGGTTGTTCCCCAAAATCTCGCAATACATGGCCCCGGTCATCCTCTCCTTAATACAGTGCAGTCGCCCTGTCCCATGTGCTGAAAAACACCCCCAAAGCATGATGCTACCACCCCCATGCTTCACATTAGGGATGGTGTTCTTGGGATGGTACTCATCATTCTTCTTCCTCCAAACACGTTTAGTGGAATTATGACCAAAACGTTCCATTTTGGTCTCATCTGACCACATGACTTTCTCCCATGACTCCTCTGGATCATCCAAATGGTCATTGGCAAACTTAAGACGGGCCTTGACATGTGCTGGTTTAAGCAGGGGAACCTTCCATGCCATGCATGATTTCAAACCATGACGTCTTAGTGTATTACCAACAGTAACCTTGGAAACGGTGGTCCCAGCTCTTTTCAGGTCATTGACCAGCTCCCCCCGTGTAGTTCTGGGCTGATTTCTCACCTTTCTTAGGATCATTGAGACCCCACGAGGTGAGATCTTGCATGGAGCCCCAGTCCGAGGGAGATTGACAGTCATGTTTAGCTTCTTCCATTTTCTAATGATTGCTCCAACAGTGGACCTTTTTTCACCAAGCTGCTTGGCAATTTCCCCGTAGCCCTTTCCAACCTTGTGGAGGTGTACAATTTTGTCTCTAGTGTCTTTGGACAGCTCTTGGTCTTGGCCATGTTAGTAGTTGGATTCTTACTGATTGTATGGGGTGGACAGGTGTCTTTATGCAGCTAAAGACCTCAAACAGGTGCATCTAAATGTAGGATAATAAATGGAGTGGAGGTGGACATTTTAAAGGCAGACTAACAGGTCTTTGAGGGTCAGAATTCTAGCTGATAGACAGGTGTTCAAATACTTATTTGCAGCTGTATCATACAAATAAATAGTTAAAAAATCATACATTGTGATTTCTGGATTTTTTTTTTAGATTATGTCTCTCACAGTGGACATGCACCTACGATGACAATTTCAGACCCCTCCATGATTTCTAAGTGGGAGAACTTGCAAAATAGCAGGGTGTTCAAATACTTATTTCCTCACTGTATCTATCTCTATCTCTATCTATCTATGAATTTTTTAGAGCTTGCTCAACACTTTGGGTACTGTTGGTGGAAAGCCTAGAGTTTAATGTTATATGCTAAATGTTGAACATATAGAATATATTCTATAATTCAGATGTACAGCAAAAACACAAAAGTTTGATAAAACTTTAGTACCGCAATCTCATGTGGAAATAGTGACTTTTTCCAATTTAAATTCAAGTCAAATTCTAGAAATACTGTAGTAGGCCTAAATCTCTGCATAGATGGCAACATCCATAGAGTTTCATCAGAAAAGTGAAAACAAAAGAGCCACAGAACAACTACTTTAACTGCTGGGTCACAACTACACAACGCCAGTGTTTCCCACACATATTCTGTGGCGCACTCCCACAGAATAAACACCGCCCGCTACATATTGTGTTTCGTATTTATTTTTTTCCCGTTTATATATTTATTGATTTTTTTAAATGCTATTTAAAACACGCATCATATAGAACCACCGCAGCGGTCAATTTGACTACGGGGAGGGGGTTTAAAAATGGTTTGCTCTCGTCGAATGGCCTTGGGATGCGTGCTGTATGGCCCCCGAGTGGATTTTGCTTAGGGCCTCAGAAGGGCCAGCACCGGCTCTGTCCGTAACTCTCACTCATGCGTCTCTCCCACATAGCCAACACACACAGCCCCTCCCCTTCATGCACACCGCGTGTCTCCATCAGCGATCATCACTGGAAACGTGGAAGCTGTGTCTATTTGGTGCAGAGAAGACGACTGGTGAAATTCACTAAAGGCCTCCTTCCAGACTTTACTCCAAGAAATAAGCATAAAAACATTACACTGACTGCACTCGATCTTCTGGGGTCTGTCGTAGAACTCTTCACCTCGACGAATGAGAATCCATGATTCCCATTCGTCTGGTCGATCATAGGTTCATTTGGCAAAACTTATTTTGCATAATCCACAACAACAGGCCTGTCCGCCTGCTACGCTCATCACCGCTTGTTTTCCATCTCCACGAGCTGATGCGCTCTGTTAAGAATCCCATTGAGATGCGTTAAGTCATGAATGTCACGAATGACGGAAAAAATGCCATTCGTAACACATCGTGCCTATGTGTAAACCCAGCATTACATTAACTCCAGTAGTCGGCATCTGAAAAGCCTTCTATTCTATTTCTGTTAATTGTGTCTCGCCTGTCTCGCCAACGAGCAGAAGCAGTTCTGAGAGGCAAGTACCATGATCCGGTTTCAGACTTGTTACGTGAAAAAGATAGAGTAATTGTGAGGTGTGGGCGGACAACTACCTACTATGTAAATATTTATTGTGTTATCTCTTCAGATGGACTACACCGGTGTGGAGAAGACCTCACCCTGCTTCTCCTGCTCAGACCCCATCAAACAGAAGAACTGCAAGTGCTCGCTGTCTTTCGAGCTGGACAAACTGTTTGAGGTGTGCTTTCCCCTCAAGAACTACTTTTTTACTAACGTACATTTAACACTAATGATGACTACATTTTGCAAAATAAACTTTTGAAGTTTTGAATCATGTCCTAATCATATTAATGGTGTTTTGATTAATTAGTCAAATGTCAGTAATTAATTTGTCAAATTTCAGTTATTCTACATCAGTGTTTGGAATAACGCCATTTAAAAGAACGGTGTTAGGTAACGACATTATTTTTTCAGGAACGGAGTAATCTAACTCATTACTCTCCCTGTCATTACAACGCCGTTATTGTTACTGGGAAAACAAAGTGGCACGTTACAGTTCTACTGAATGAGCGGTGTCAGCTCACCACAGCTGTATTTCTTACTACAGGAGCATGAGAGAGCAGCGGATATGTGGGCGGAGTCTCACGGAGTACTCACACTGCCTTTGTTGATGCCCCTTGGGGCTCACATCATTCAGTGTCCGCTGCCTCTTCAAGACTGGGCCAACTGCATGCGCGCGCATCTGACTGTCTATGCTCCAAAAACTATGTGTGTCCCTGACCCACGGCTTGTCATCCCCACAGTGCGGTGCGGCCGCCGGGCAAAACCGAGTTGGTGATCATTGATCAGTAGTGTTGGAATGTCTCTCTGTCTCTGTGTCTGTGTCTGTCTCTCTGTCTCGCCTGCCTCTCGTCTCTCTCTCTCGCCTGCCTCTCTCTCTCTGCGCCTTTTCTTCTTCCTCTCTCGCCGCGCTCAGCTCTCCGCTCCAGAGAACACTGCTGGGTGCTAACTTTCTGTTAGGGCGTTTAACCTTATTTGCTGATGATTGTTTTCCGTTTTTGCCTGATGAAAGAACGGAGAGACTTGCACAATGCCTGTGTGAAAAAGTCTGCCCTGATCGTTGGCCGCGTTGGTGGCACATGTTTCTTTTACTCCTGTTCCTCCCCATTCTCTTTTAATACGGCCGTATTCCTACATGAATAAAACAGCGGCGCAAATACTGGTCAATACCATTCAGTCACATGGCCCTCCCCCACTCTACCCCCCATTCAGTTCATTCACTTACTATGAACATAGTACACCTGTCTGTCCTACTCATTTCAACTGACTTGTGAAAACTGCTAAAAAAAAATCCAAATTCTTTGACATATAGCAATTTTATTTTTATTTTTTTACAGGAACATAAATGGTTACTTTCCCTGGTAACAAGTTACTTTTATTATAGAGTAATTCAGTTACTAACTTGGTTAGTAACTAAGCAGTGAGTTACTGTAACTAATTACTTTTTAAAATAACATTCCCAACTCTGTTCTGCATACAGGTAAAACTCGTATAACTCTATAGACTCGTTACAAAGTGACATATGTCAAGCCTTTATTGATATAATTTGGATGTTAAAGCTCACAGCTTGTAAAAAAAACAAAAAACAAATTCAAAATCTCAGAAAATTAGAATGTGAAAAGGGACTACATTGTAGGCTCAAAGGTTCAAACACCTGCAAAGGGTACCTGAGACTTTAAATGGTCTCTCAGTCTGGTTTAGTTGAATTCACCATCATGGGGAAGACTGCTGACTAGGAATAGGTACCGTTAAACGGTGCCTACTTGGTACCGACCGAAAAGCCGGTCGGGGGTGGTATCGAAAAACTAAAATTCTTTCGGTGCCCACTTTCGGTTCTTATTCTCTCCAGACGTCAATATATGACCCGCAGCGAGTCTAACAAAAGCAACATGAACGTGTGCCCTGATAATGAGCCGCTTAAGTGTAAATGGACCAAAGCAAAGCTCTAACTTATAGCTATAACTTAAAGCGAAGCAAAGCTATAACGTACTAAACTATTGTAATAGAGATGGTAGAGCCGCGCTCTGTGGCAGGACTGAGCCAGGACTTAGACCGGTTGTAAAACCCAGAGCTAAACTAAACCAGGACTAAACCAGGACTGAATAAGAAACTTGACTTTTTAGGCAAATTGAAAAGCAAAACAGAGAAGTGACAACAAGAAAGACGTCTTTACCTTTAGCGACAGACCCACGGAGGCTGAGTTTACGTGCTGCTGTTTACAACTTTACAAGCGGCTGCAGTGAGGGGAATATCAAAGATTGTTTGTGGAAAAGTGAGCGCTCACTCTGTATTAGACATTTTTGTACAGTTTTGGTAAATTATTAGTGGCAGAGTGAGCGCTCACACCATGTAAGGATCTTTGACGTGTGGAGTGCTTTCGCAAAGCGCAGTATGGTTAGAAAGTTTTGGCTGAAAGAGACCGTGCCATGATGTGGATCTGGCCTGTCTCTGCAACTCATGAGGTAATAATGTCCTTTCTCTCTTTTTTTATCGCTGCTTAAGTGGAAATTGTGCTCAAAATACGAAGTTACAGGCGACGCTGCTGCGGCCTGTGGAGCTTCTGTTGTGCTGTTTTAGGACTTTTCCTGAACAATACTTTACATTATTTTAATTGAATTAAAAATAACATAGGTATCGAATAAAGCACAGTTAAGGCACCGGCACCGAAAAGCAGGTATTGTTAAAGTAGTGGTATCGAAAAAAAACAAAAAACGGTACCCATCCCTACTGCTGACCTGACAGTTGTGCAGAAAACCATCACTGACACCCTCCATATGGAGGGAAAGCGTGAAAAGGTTATAGCAAAATAAATTGGATGCTCTCAGTGCTGTATGAAAGCACATTAATAGAAGTGGAAGAAAAAGGTGCATAAGCCGCAGGGATGAGCGCAGTCTGGAGAGGCCTGTCATGAAAAGGCCGCCCAAAAGTGAGGGGGACCTTCACAAGGAGAAGGACTGAGGCTGGAGTCCATGCATCAAAAGCCACCACATGCAGACGGATCCTGGACATGGGCTTCAAATGTCGTATTCTCTTGTTAAGCCGCTCCTGAACTACAAACGATGTCAGAAGCGTCTTACGTGAGCTAAAGCAGTGGTTCCCACTTTAACATTCTGTGAAAATCTCAAAATGCCCCAGAACCGACTTGTGTCACTGGTTCTAGTGACTGGTCACATACTATGCGAAATTACAATCGGGTTAAGTTAAGGCAAAGCACATACATAAAAACATCAAGTCATGGTGAAAAAGACAGTACACCAGGGCAGGCGCTGGAATTTTTTCTTGGGGACTGGAAGAGCGACCGGACATTGACCGGGGTTGAGGCTGAAGAAACGTGTTGAGGCAGACGCAGAACGACAGGTGCTTGGTTAGGGAGGGTATGTGTGTGCAGTTGTTTACAATCCGAAAGTCAGTGTTATGCAAAATATGAGCGAAGGAGCTCAGTCCTTATCTGGTTTAGCTCCATGGTGTGGCCTTGAAGGGAAGTGTTGACACCGTAGGAGTGATAAGTGGTCCAGCTGCAATCTGCGCTCTCGGGAGGAAAGAATTATTCCAGAATAGTTCATAAGTTTATAACGAATTAGCTTTTTACTTGGTCTCAGCATTAGTTCAATTCTCCAGAGCAGGTAGTTTCCTTCACAGTTCATCTCTTTTCCTCCCAAATATAGACCACCTTTTGTCCGTCTCCACAGCGAGCTGCCAGGTAATGTTAATTTCAACCCACAGCAGCAGTGTCCCATTGCAAGCAGCTGTCTTTCCATTTTTCCGATAAACCAGGGCAGTCCATCCAATAAAGCAGGTACCCTGTTATCAAGCATCCAAATAAGTAGTGCCGTAACCCTGCCTTGAACAGCAGTTTTTGACTGCAGACATAAACACCGCTAGCATCTGATAGCATGCAGCCCTTGAACCCAGCTAACCCAGCTAAACATGCACCATCTGTAGCCTGATATTGATAAACATTGGTCGTAGCTTCTCTCTTTGAACCATGCACAGTGGAGATGAGTGCAGCTTACGATTTTACAAACCCAACATCATGCAATGCGACATCTAAAAATCTTATTAGACCAAAAGAAATCGCAGTGTACACCAGCCCTAAGAAGCTAACCACCACAAAGTTGCAACATCTTTACTATAAAAGGCAATGAAAAATGAATGAGATTTCCTTAAACACGAGGCATTGATGAGTGGGTTTTACTGAGGCCGAGGAACAGAGAGGGTGAGGCAGACACTGCCACAGCTCATGCAGAGGCAACATGGGCTTGAGGATTTTACTGAAGTGTGAATTCTGCTTCTCTGATCACACGTATTGGCCTTATTTTGTGCGTAGTGAGCTTTTTAAATGAGACCTTGCTGTGACCATAGGCAATTTCAAAGTGGAACATTTTGAGCCTAGTCTTAAATGTAGAGATTGTCTGCTTGAGCTGGAAATGGACTAAAACCAGAAACTATAGCATCTTAGGCCCTGTCCATACGAAGTCAAGCTGAGGACCAAACGCAAAGCTATTTTATCAGTCCAGTGTATCATCCATACGAACCCGGCGTTTTGGGGATCTGTAAACGAACATTTTCCAAACTAGGTCCCAGAGTGGAAAGATCTCAAAACGCCGTTTACGTGGCGCCGTTGTTACGTCTCCACAACCTTTACTAAAACGATGACATCACAGCACCAGAGTGGTGTCTGTTATCCATAATCTACTGACCTTATAATGAGTTTTACTCATGGATCTATGATGGTTTTACTCCGCTCCTCTTTGCTCCACTGTAATCCGCAAGCCACAGGTGACAAGTAGAAAAACACGGCCGAGTCAGTCTGTGATTTTGGACTGACCGTAAGAGTCCGGTCACTGACAGGTTTTTCTGCTTTAGTCCCGTTACGTCTGAAGAATGAACTCGCCTCATCGTCTCTCCTGTAAATCGTAAATCCTTGAATCCGTCTCATTTTCACTGTTTACAGTCCACTAAAGTTTACTGCGCCTGCGCCACACACAGGCCTGGCAGATGAATCACGCCATTTTCACAGACCTGTGTCAACCCATGTGGACGCACACATTTACTAAGCTGGCTTCGTGCTTACAAAGAAAGTTTCTGAAAATATAAGTGTTATGTCTTTGTGTGGATATAGCCTTAGAGACTGGAGCCATACCCTTTATGACCTTAAACATGAGGAGCTGCCAACTAAAGTGTGGAAACCCGACCGAAGTCTGACTGTACCCGTTGGAACCCGGCAGCCTTGGTTGGATTCGGAAAAATGTTTAGAGCTTATGTTCGGATCGGACTCAGACACATCATCGCGATAACAGGGACGGCCAAGCAGTAGCCACAGGGGGTATTTTGCGTCCTCACTCCTCTCTACTCTCCGAGTGCCGCTGCCTACCCTCATTACGCACATGTTTTGGCCATCAAATGCTCTGAGATCAAGGGCAGACTTCACGCAGAGGCATCATGCATCAGCAAATATAAGTTCAGATGCCGCAACAGAAAGTTAGCAGCCTGCAGTGTTCTCTGGAGCCGGTCACAGCAGAGAGAGAAAGAAGAAAGGAGCTGAGAGAAAGAGGGGAAAGATGCGTCTCAGCGATACATTTGCGTCTTTGAGCTAAAAATACGTTTTAACACTATTGATCAATGATCACGAACTTGATTCTGATCCGCAGTGACCGGTGGGGATGACACGGCATACGTCAGACACGAAGAACAGAAACAGTTTGGATGCAGAGCGCACAATGCAACAGTCTGCAGGGACAGCCAGATGTGCACAATAGGTTCTGCAGACTAAGGTGCAGGCCGTGAACACTGAATGATGCTGACTGTAGGTGGGCTACATATAAAAGTGGTAGGGCACAGGCCCAGTAGGCTTATAAAAATATTGTGATTTTAATTGTGTCAGGACACAAATATCAAATATCTTCGTGCCTATTGGGCTCAGTTCGGATTTGATCACTGCTCTGTCGGATGAGGGCCAGTCTCGGACAGAAAGTCTGCCCGATCCACACACTGTCGACCAAGATGTTGGTGCAGTTCTACACGGCCATCATCGAGTCCATCCTCACCTTCTCCATCACCATGTGGTATCCCATGGTATCCCGACTGCAGCGTATTGTGCCGGGCTGCTGGGAAGGTGATTGGCTGTAGGCTCCCTTCTCTCGAGAACCTGTACAACTCCAGGACCCGGAGGCATGTAGGTCGGATCACAGCTGATCCTTCTCACCCTGGACACGGACTACCTACCTACTAACTACTTCACCCTTCTTCCCTCAGGCAGGAGGCTATGGTCCATCCAGACCCATACCTCCCGCCAATGAACAGTTTTTTCCCCTCGCCATCAGACTGAACGATAACAAGACCCAATAACTCTTTATCAGTCTCATCTTTGAACATAACGTGTTCCAGCACTGCTCTATTTCACTATGTGGTCTGTCCACACTCGTATCTGCTGCTATCACCTCATGCACCTGCATCTGTGCATACAATCATGCTGCTGTTCTATGTCAAATTATTGCTGTCTTTATCATAGTTTAATTTGAACCTTCTTACACATGCCCTTATAGACTTATAGATTTTTTTTAAATAGTTATCTAAGTTATGTGTTCCCCTCCTGGAACCGCCACCTTAACGCAGTGGGAGCTCTGTTTTTGGGGGCTTCGTGCCCCTAGTAGGGTCTCCCATGGCAAACAGGTCCTTGTTGACGGGTCAGACAAAGAGCGGTTCAGAAGCCCCTTATGCGAGACCAACAGGCCCGGTTAGAGCTATGAGGCCGTCCTTCTGTGGACCCACCACCTGCAGGAGGAGCCATAGGGGCTGGTGCAATGTGATTTGGGCAGCTCTAACAGCTGCCACATGACCCGGCAATGGAAAAGTGGAAGAAAATGGATGGATGGATAAGTTATGTGTTATATGTTTCATGTTGCACAATCAACCGGGAAAAAAAGTAGTTGTGAACCTGTTCATAACCATGGCAATAAAAACAATTCTGATTCAGATTTTTTATTTAATTTTAGACTCAACAGAAATCCAGTGGAGAGACTTAAGCACAGGAGTAATGTGTTCTCTTTTCTTTGTTCCTGTTAACAATCTTTCAGCTGCATTGTGAACTAGTTGAAAGTCTCTCGGAGAACTACACATCTTTGTAAAAAATAGAAAAAGTATGTAGTCTGGATGGCCAGGCTAACTTACGACACCGTGGAGTGGTCAGCTGCAAAATGTGGTCCTGACCGCACCCCCCACGCTTCCTCTCATGGTCCGCCAGTCTCAACCCACATTGGGAGTTCTCTTTGGACTTGAAATATATTTCATCTCTGAATCAGTTGTCACTAAACCTAGATGTATAATGCAGAGCTACTTTTACATTGTTTTTTACAAGTTTGCATGCTACACACCCAACATTATGCACATGGATACTCGGTCTCTTCAATAAATGTTTTTTGTACATCTGTAATTAGAATTGTTTGTGGTTCTACATTTGTCATCGACAACTATTTTAGGTTAAAATGAGTATTGTGGCTTAACATGGCACTGTATGTTTTTTTTTCTCCACAGGGCCCAGTCTTCTTTTATTATGGCCTGACCAACTACTTCCAAAATCAGAGAGCGTATGGTGTGTCCAAAGATTACAACCAGCTGTCTGGGGATCTGGATTACTTTACGGTAAGACTATTCTTGATGGAGTAGAGAACAATTTAAGTCAAAAATTTCAAACATAGCAAAAGTAGTTCCAAAAGTATTTATACCTCGCTCTCTCCTTGTGCAGCTGAGTTTTTGCCTTTTTCTGCGAACTGCATTTGTGGTTTCTGTGTTCCACATTGTTTTTCTGGATACTTTTGTACGACTTTGCCGTGTTTTTGTGGAGGTTTGGTGGATTTGTTTACTTTGAGAGTCTAAAAGGAAGCAGCTTTTTAAAGGTAAACAAAATGCTAGCTTATCAGCTAAACCCATTTGAGACCTACAAATGTCTTCTGAGACGCTGAAGAGGCACCAAGAGTCCCCGACCTCCAAGGTCATGCGGGTCAGGTTGACACACAGTGGCAATGCGGCTCAGCTGCAGCAGCTCAGGACCAACACCTGAACACTATTTCGTTGTACGCTTGTACAATGGCAATAAAGCACTTACTTACTTACCTTTTCATCACTTTTAGTAATTTTAGTAGGCTTTTTTCTGATACTAATTAAAGGGGCTGTACCATTCAAAGAATGAATTTCATTATATCCCCTAAATATTATATTTTAAGAGATTTGTTTTTAAAAAAAGTGACCACTGTGCAGTTTTATTTATTTTTAGCAATCACAATGCCAGAAGTAGCACTGGTGGGCTAGTTTGCGTTACTTTGCTGCTACAGCTACCGCTTTCTTCCTACCAGGTTTGCCAGATGTACGACATCTACTAATCTCTGTAAAAATCCCCATATGTATGATCATTTGGAAGCGTCAGATAAAGTCTAGATCAGCGGTTCTCAACAATTAATCGGGTTGTGACCCCCATCCATATGTATGTATTTTATTTATTCCTGCCGTTGGCATTAGCCTATATAATTCTTAAAAAATAAAGGAAAAAACAGATGGCTACATCAAATAAATAAAATTTAAGAACAAATAATGACACCGGTAAAATACCACACATGCTTCAATAATATTACAATATTTTTTTCTTTCAGCTACATCAGTGGTCTTGAGCTCATTTGGAGTGGGGGACAAAAATGCAAACCCGGTGTTGGTCGGGGGCCGCTACAGACTAAACCTTTTTTTATTAAGTCAATTATGATTTAGTAACTTTTTATTGTTTGCTATAATACAGGTGCTCGTCATATAATTGGAAAAAGTTGATTTAAATTCAGTAATTCTATAAAAGTGAAACTTCTATTTTATATCCATTCATTACACACATACTGATTTCCGTTTATAGCTGAAAACTAATGAAAATCCCAAATTAAGTATTTCAGAAAATTAGAATATTACTTGAGACCAATACAAACGAAGGTTTTTTAGAAATGTTGGCCAACTGTTGGGGGCCCCTCTTGCCTGAATTACTGCAGCAATGCGGCGTGGCATGGAGTAGATCAGTCTGTGGCACTGCTCAGGAGCTATGAGAGCCCAGGTTGCTCTGATAGTGGCCTTCAGCTCTTCTGCATTGTTGGGTCTGGTGTATCTGGTGCATCTTCCTCTTCACATATGGGGTTAAGGTCAGGTGAGTTTGCTGGACAATCAAGAACAGGGATACCATGGGACTTAAACCAGGTACTGGCAGCTTCGGCACTGTGTGCAGGTGCAAAGTCCTATTGGAAAATGAAATCTGAATAAAGTTGGTCAGCAGCAGGAAGCATGAAGCGCTCTAAAACTTCTTGGTAGACGGCTGCGTTGACCCTGGACCTCAGAAAAACAGTGGACCAACACAAGTAGATGACATGGCACCCCACACCATCACTGACTGTGGAAACTTTACACTGGACTTGAAGCAACATGGATTCTGTGCCTCTCCTTTCTTCCAAGTCGCATATGTTTTCCACATATATCGTGATAAGCTGCTCATTTCATTCTAATCTTTGTCATTTCTGAAGAGAATAAAGTTCAAATTACGGTTCTATAAAGTGGACGGTTCTATAAAGTGACCAAACATGACTTCCTCAAGCTGACTTCCCCTCCCTCTTTCCTCACCTCTCTTTGTCTCTCAGTAGTGTTTCTGAAAAGTGCGTACCTCGTACGCCAGCTATATAGTTTCCACCTTGCCCCAACAGAAGAGGTTCAACGGGCTGGGCAGGACATCATAGACAGACTGAATGAGGAATATTTCTGTCCATGGCTTCTCATCTGGTCCATGTGCCCTGTTGCCTCAATCCCACCCACTGGCTTGCACGCTGCTCTTCCACCCCAGTCGTCATTTTGCGTTGGTCCTGCCTTTCCTTGTGCTTGAGCCTGTTGTAGCGGGTTGTTGGAATTGTTCCCAGTCCTGCTCGGCCGGTCGTCACAGTTCCCACAATCACGGCTGTGACACAGCCGTGATTCCACTTGGACCACTGACTCATGCGCCCTCCACTTTTTGCCAGTCCTCACCTCAATGCCAGCTTGAGAAACTTGTGGGTCCTGTGATTTACTGGAAAACCTCTCACATTCTGGCAATGAACTCCCAAGCCAGGCTGTTGATCGGAAGAGTCAGCTTGTTCTTGTTGCCATAGAGGGTGATGCTGATTAGACCTCTGGGTAAGCCCAACCATCGTCGAAAGCAGCTGCTGACCTTCCTCTCAGGCCCCTCCACTGTGGAGATGGGAAATTCATACACCAGCAATGGCCACAGTATCCTCGGCAGGATGCCATGCTGGTATACCCATGCCTTGAATTTCCCTGGAAGACCTGACTCGTCGACTGTAGTCAGCCAGCTGTCCAGTTGTTTGTTGGTTGCCCTTATGGAGGCGGCATCCTTTTAGGGTCTCTTCACGGGTTTCTCTGTGACTGATGGGCTATGGATGCCTCATAGAGAGAATTGGAACTGGTCAGTCACCTTCCCTCTCTTCAGGACTAGAGACCTGGATTTTTCTGGCTTGAAGCACATCCTGAACCAGGTGGTTAGCCTCTACAAGCCTGGAGGATCCATCTGCATCCTAGGACTGACGCTGCTGTTACGGTCAGGTCTTCTATATATGCTCTGATGAGGGGCTGACGGATTCCGGACTTGGATTTGGGGCCTCTGCACTCTGGCTCGGCAGACTTGACCAGCATGTTCATGGCCAGGTAAAAGAGTATCACTGAGATGGTGCATCCAGTGATGATCCCTTTTCCCAGTTGGTGCCGCTCAGATGTTACTGTGCCGGAGGTGAACCTTAGATTAAAGCTGTTTTATAATAATCCATGATGAGGACTTTGATGTTGTGGGGGACATGGTGCCTCTCCAGTGCCACCCCATTAGCTTATGGGGTATGGAGCCGAACGCATTTGCTGGATCCAGCTATAGTACAGCCAGGTCTCCTTTCCCCTCTCGAGCCTCTTAAAGGATCTGTATCATGCTATTTTAGCCGTACCAAAGTAAACTATAGGCATTTATATGATATATTGTACCTCTACCGCTATGGAGTCCTTTTATTTTCTTTTTTTTTGTGTGAGAAATATCAGTATTTTCTGGGGGTATTTTTCGAACCCGGAAGACAAGACACTTTGATTCTGTTAACTCTGCCCCTCTCTCCGAGTAGATGCAGCCATGCAACTTTAGCAATAAAAGAAATATAAATATCACAACAAAAGGGAAGTTACTTCACAATGCAGTTATAAGGAGTTGACATGTACAACACAGCTTGATAAATGGCTAACACACACACTAACATGCGTTTTGATATACTCACCATTATGGGACTCGCTATGGAGAATGAGGAGTTGCCGTCACGGCACAGAGCCAAATACAGAACTCGTCATTGTTTACTGTATGTCAAAGTCGGCTGGTCTTCCCTGACAAATCGAAGAGAGCAACACTGCATTTTATTTATTTATAAGGGACTTGTTGGGAGGCTTCCTGATTATCTCGCATGTGAACTCAACTACAGCTCAAGTAGCTACAACACCAGGTCACATGACTGTTTAGTTCTGAAAAATGGACTCGTAAAGAGTGACACGGGAAAAAGAGGCTTTTCTTATTACGCTGCCCACAAATGGAACGAACTACAAACGCTTTTTCAATTGAACTCTTTAGTGCCTCTTTCACATCTAAAACAGTTAATATTCTATATGTATAAGGAAAATTGTACTTGCTTTAATTGATACTTGTAAAAAATGTCTAAATATTGTATTGTTGTTCTCTGTTATGAAACAGGGCGCTCATGAAAAAGAGTCTTGTACTCTCATTGGGCCTTCCCTGTTTAGCAAAATGCTTTTACTCAGTTACGCAATTTTTAACGGTTAACCGGTTAATCAGTTAACCATGGATACCCCTACTAGGAAGGCAACGCGTTTCTTGGCTCTCTCCTTAGCCCTCCTCCTGTGCCACTCTGCTCGGCGGAGGGTCATCAGCTTCTTCCTAAGGACACCTGAGGTGAAGCTGTCTTGCGTGCGCCATGGTCGTGTTATTAAGCCCGACATGGCCGCTGCTTTTCTCCTCTTTTTACTGCATCGCCTTGGATCATCTAAACTCCGCTGCATTTATGGACACCGGGCAATTGATGAACTGTTTTATTTCCACCTGCTCTGAAGTCCTGGACAGTGTTGCTCCCCTATATGTCCTAAGCCAAAGCAGGAACCGTGGCTCAATGATGCTACGAGCACAGCTTGGCGTGAGTGTCTGAGGGCGGAGCGTAGGTGGAAGAAGGATCATTTGGAGGTTTCACACCAGATTCTTAGAGCGTGCTGGAGAAATTATCAAAGTGCTGTTAAAGCTGAAAAACTCAATATTTCTCAAACTTGATCTTGAATAATGTCAGTAAGCCTTGAGTTCTTTTTAAAACGATTGGTTCTGTTTTTAATCCAAGTCCGTCCACTTCATTGGAGATAACAAGTGAAACTTGTGTAAAATTCCTCTCCTTTTTTCAATGAGAAGGTTGCTGCTATTACGGCCAACATATCTCCCTCTTCATTGTGGAGCTCAACTCAAGGCTCAGCTGTTTTTTGTCAGTTTGTCTGTGTCATTGTCTGTGCTCACAGGGATACTTAAAAAACTTAAACCCTCCTCCTGTCCCACAGACCCGGTCTCTCCTCGCTTTTTTTTTAAAGAGGTTTGGGACACCATTGGCTCTTCTGTCAGGGAGATCGTCAACTGCAGCTTTGCTTCTGGCATTGTGCCCTCCTTTTGTAAGAAAGCTGTTTAGCCTTTGATTAAAAAGCCTGGCCTTGACCCTGCAAATTTGGCAAATTATCGCCCAATTTCCAAACTACCCTGCCTGATTGTCTGTCCATTTGGGGTGCTCATTCTCCCCTCCTCTCAGGCTCCCCTGGGGGTGTTTTCCTCTCAGACCTTTCGTAGCTGAGATAGGGTTCTTCCTCATAGAAGATGCCGGTCGGGTTGCTGGCCCTTCCTGCCCCAGTTGCCGTCTTTCCGAGCTATCTGCTGCTGTCTCTACAAGCTGTCACCACTCTATTCATGGTCATCAGCCACCCTATTCCTGGACATCACTGGCCTAGCCAGGAGGCAAGGTTGTTACATACATCCTATGATGTAGTTTCTTTGACACATCATCAGTGATCGTACCTGGGGTCATGGGGGATTTCAGGTCTTTCAATCTATTATCTCTAGACAAGTTTTTAGAATGGTTTTTTCCCCACAATTTTATCACACTTTTATTTGGATTCCTACTGTTTTCGGCACTTTTGGAACCTGTGTCCGAGAACGAGGTCCCATTGTTTATCGGGTATAAACAGCTCTTCGGACTTCACGACTCTGCTTTCCTTCATGCGGAGAAGCCGGTGATCTCCGCCGAGATACGCAGGAAACGCAGAGGCTGTAGGGGTGCATGTACGAAGCGGAGAAGACCTTTTCTTCCTGCTATAATCATGGGGAACGTTCGCTCCATGTCTAACAAGACCGAGGAACTGATCTGCACCCGGGACTTGGAAATGGCGTTATTTAGATTTTAGATTTATTTATTTGAAAAGGGACAGTGCACATTAATCAACATTTTACAATGTAAATATGCCCGAGTTAGCAGAAGAAGCTAATTTTCATCGGTAGACCCTTTGGCAGATGTCAAAGCCAGCCTAAACAAACAGGATTAAAATCACACGGCAATTTACAAAACACAATATAGTTACATACATACATAATACATAAAATGAGCCAAGTATACATTTTCAATATAACTAGTGCTCACAAGTCTGTGTCTCCACGAGCCACTTTTTGGCATTCTTTTTAAATGAATTAAATGAGGAAGACTCGCAAATTGATTCAGGCACTGTGTTCCACTGTTGGGAGGCTTTATAAGAAAACATGGCCTGACCAAATGCAGTTTTTCTAAGGGGGAGGACGCAGTCTTCCCTCACTGCCCTCGAGTTACTCTGGCAGCACTTGATCTGAAGTTTACAAACTCGCTCAGTGAAGGGGGAGCAGAGCCAGTTTTAATTCTATACATTAAACAGATGTTTTTGAATTTTATAAGATTGCCCCAACTTAGTAACTTATATTTCTGTAAAATCTGACAATGGTGATATCTGTAGGGTTTTTTATCCAATGTTTTAAGCGCTTGTTTATATAATGATTTCATGGGATTAATTGTTGTGGCATGTGTGTTTGACCAACTTATGATACAGTATGTGATATGTGAGAGGATCATGGAAAAAAGTATATTTTGGCAGCTTGATTTGACAAACAGTCTCTAATGAACCTAAAATTTGATAAACAGAATTTGATCTTATTGCTAGTGTTTTGGATGTGTGTTTTGAAGCTGAGGTTTGAATCAATGTATAATCCTAGGTATTTGAATTCTGTGACTGCTTGTATTTTTTGTCCTGCTATTGAAATATCTGGTATAATGTTTATGGTGTTTTTGGTGTTTTTTGAGAAGAACATACAAACAGTTTTGGATAGATTAAGTTGAAGGCAGGATTTTTCGAGCCAGGATGTGACCGACGCCATGGCCTCTGTTAGCTTTGAAGCAACCTCCTCTGCTGTTTTGCCATGTGCAAAGATGACTGTATCGTCTGCATACATACTGTTACAGGTCTTCGATACTGATGGTAAATCATTAATGTACATGCTAAAAAGAATAGGGCCAATTATTGAGCCTTGAGGCACTCCGGTGGATAATTGTAATGGATGGGAATTATGATTGTTGATTTGTACGACTTGTGTGCGAGCTGAAAGGTATGATTTAATAAGATTGATATATTTTGTGGAAAAGTTAAAATTCTGAAGTTTCTGTAATAGAATTGAATGGTTGACTGTGTCAAATGCTTTCCGCAGATCGAGAAAAACTGCCCCCACTATTCCCCTTTGTCTAATGATGACTTGACTTTTTCCAGAAAATAACAAGTTGCTGTGTCAGTTGAATGATTGGACCTGAATCCAAATTGCATTGGATGCAATGAGGAGGAACTGTTATTAAGATGATCAACTATTTGCTCGACAACCAGCTTTTCATATACTTTGGACACAGTAGGTAGAATACTAATTGGCCTGTAATTAGAGGTCAGTTGAGCATTACCACTTTTAAGTATTGGAATTACACGAGCAAGTTTCCATGATTCAGGGAATATCCCTTCACTGATTGACATATTGATGATGTGCGTTAACGGATTGATAACTGATTGACTTATTTGTTTTAGCATATACGTGTCCAGACCATATGCATCCTTAGCTCTTGATGTCTTTAAGAGCGCTATTGCTTTTGCCACATCAGATGTGGATACAGAGCTTGGGTATAGCGGAGGCTCATTTGATACAACTGTACAACAGGGAGGTACGTATTGGCTTTGTAAAGGAAACTTTTAGCTATCGTTATCATCGAATCAACAAAGTAATTATTGAGAATCTGAGCCACATCCAATGGATTCTGTAATAGTCTACCATTATTATTTAGCTGTATTGTTTTATGAGAAGAGGTTGCTTTGCAAGTTAGTTTATTGATCTGTGACCAGATGGCTTTAGAGTTACCCTGACAATTATTAATAATAGTTATGAAAAAGTCTGCCGTTGCTTTCCTCAATTGTCTTGTCACCTTATTCCGGAGCGTAGTGAATTTTTGTCGGTCACAAATTAATTTTGACTTGTTAGCTACTTTAAGAGCATTGTCTCTTGCTTTCATTAATTGTTTTATAATATCATTGACCCATGGGAAAGAAGACTTTTTACTTTTATATTTAACCTTAATTGTGAACTCATTTATTTTTGACTGTAAGCACTCTGTAAATTTCTGACAGGAGATTTCAAGTTTATTATTTGATAGCAAAGTGCCCCAGTTTATGTTTCTTATTGCAGAGTTAAACTCTTCTTGTTTATTCTTAGGGATACCTATGAATTCCTTTTTTCCAGAATATGCCGAGAAACGTTGTCTAGTTAGTTTTCTTGATATTAGCACCATATTATGATCTGATAGTCCAGTTAGCATGTTATATGTTTTTATTGAGCATGAGGCCACCCCGCTATCTCCCAAGGGAGTTTTTGCATATGGTCATGATGTGTATACATATTCCTCACTCATCTGACGCCGCCACAGCCTATGAACGCATCCACACCACCATGACCCAGATTCAGATGCGTCATCCCTGCGCTCTCCTTCTCCTCAGTGGCGACTTCAATCACGCCTCCCTGTCCGCCACCCTCCTGACATTTACACAGTATGTAAAGTGCCACACAAGGGACAATAAGACTTTGGACCTACTCTATGCTAAGAGTAGCATAGAAGGACGCTTCCACCTCCACTCCCCCCCCCCACCAGGTTGTGGTCTATCAGTGGCCGGAATATACACCCAGGGTGCGAAGGGAGCCTGTACAGAAGAAGCCTGTAAAAGTGTGGAGTGAAGAGACTGCTTCCAAACCACAGACTGGAACATGATCTGCAGCTCTCATGGAGATGACATTTATGGCCTGACCCACTGCATCACAGACTACATCAACTTCAGTGTGGACAACACTGTACCAACCCGAAAGCTAAGGTGTTCCTCAAACAACCACCCCTCGGTGACCGTTTAAAGCCCTCCTGAACCGCTGCGAGTCTGAGGTGGCAGTCTGCAGCCCGGGGCCCCTCAGGGCACCGTCCTCGCCGTTTCTCTTCACCATCTACACGTCGGACTTCACATACTACATAGACAGCTGTCATCTACAGAAGTTCTCCGGCGACTTCGCCATTGTGGGCTTTGTGTCTGAGGGGAATGAATTGGAGTACCGGTTATCATGGACTTTGTGGACTGGTGAGAGCGCAACCACCTGTACTTCAACACCAGTAAGACGAAGGAGATGCCGATCGACTTCAGGAGGAAGACACTACCACACGCACCGCTGAACATCCAGGGGGAGGACATTGAAGAGGTGGACAGTTTCAAGTCCCTGGGTGTTCACCTCAACAATAAACTGGTCCAACGCCCTGTACAAGAAGGGCAAAGTCGCCTCCGCCTTCTGAGGAAACTGACCCTGGACTGCCCCCTAGACTCTGTGAAGGAGGTGAGTGACACGAGGGTATTGGCCAAGCTCACCTCCATCATGGACAACACCTCCCACCCACTGCACTGGACTGTAAAGAAGCTAAGCAGCACTTTCAGTGGCAGACTGAGAACACTCTCAGTGCAAGAAGGAGCGCTACCGCTCCTTCATTATTAGGGCTAATTTATTCAAAACATTCCTGTTTAGTAGGTACTAGAGATGTAACCTGGGAACCAGACTCACCGCCACCAACGGGGGGTGGAGATTCCAGACTGATCGCCCTCTGTATAAAAAAATATAGAGTCTCATTCTGGTCTCACCAGGCTACTAGATATCCACCAATCCTGGTGTTCTTCTTCCTATACCGATACTGGGGGTTTGAGTATCTTTCGATATTAACCACTTAAAGTCCTCTTTTCTCCTGTGTAAGATCAATAGTCTTATTTTTTCTTGCAAACGAGATGTTGCATATAATTTGGATCCTTGTTTAATGTTTTTAAGCCTGTCATCTAGGAATATAAATATCCTTGGCAAGATGACATGCTTTTAGGTTGCATTAAATTTAAACAACTTGCATAAACTGATCTGATCAAATATGTTAGATCAGTTATTTCATAAACCACTCTAGCAGTGGCCAATTTGATTTTATTTTATAAAAAAAATAATTTAAAAAAGTACAATTGCGGAGGTTAAAACGAACTCTGCGGTTGAATTCCCCAGGTTCTGTGCTTCAAAATGACATGCAGCATGTCTATATTCACTAACTCTTATCACTTTTGGTCCCGGAGATATCGACTTTTATTGGTGTTAAATCGTCCAATAGCTGATATTCACCCAGCCGAAATATCTGCCATACTTTAGTTTTTACCATTTCTTTTAACAAACCATAGGTTCTTTCAGTGTGTCCTCTGAAGGATTCCTGAAGAGTGGTGATTGGCTGTGGCTGTGTGGGTGCTGTCCTGAAGGTGCCTGGATGGAGGTTGGGTGTCTCTCCTGCACCTCGTCCGGGCAGCCTGTTGCGGTGCCCTGGCAGCTGTAGCCAATGCGCTGCCACAGATGCAGACGGCTCCTTGAATGGTGTTTCCTTACGTAGTTCATCTGCCTCATGTCCGTTATTTTATTGTGTGCGTGGGTCACTTGTGTGGTGTGTCTGGGGGGGAGGATGGGGAGAGTATGAGTGTGACATGTGTCTGTTTACTGTATGTGGTAAGCAGACCCAAGTCTGCTTACCACATAAGCAGACGTGTGAAGTTTGATTGATTGATTTTTGAAAATTTGACATATCATGTTGCTTGATAATAAAGTAGAAATAATAACATTTAATGGTATTCTAACCAGTTTTTTTTCTCCATAGTCCCAGACTCAACATGTAAACCATACCGGTATGACGTCAACAACAAGCCCATTGTACCTTGTGGATCTCTGGCTAACAGCATGTTCAATGGTACTACAATACCAAATGACTGCATCACTGTACAGGCTTGAACTTGTATTTTTTGTAAATATTTGTTATGACCGCAGACACATTCAACCTGTACCAAATGAAGAATGGAGTGAAGGAGGAGGTGCCATTGGATGGCAAAGGTATTTCTTGGTGGACAGACTACAACATCAAGTACCGGAACCCCTCTGTCAACCCCCTCAGGAACGCTTTTAACGGTAATGGAATCATACAGTGAAGCGTAGATAAGAGGAAAAAATAATGCTATAAAAATATTAATTTTTCTATGGTTTTTTAAACTTATAAAAAAGGCAGTCAGCATTTTATGTTTACTCCTCAAAATAAGCAAATTGCTCATCTTAAGCTGTGCGGTGCATTATGGGTAAAGGAAATTTCTTGGCTGCCAAACAACATTCAAAGATGGTGTAAAGCAACAATTTCAACTGCTGGAAAGATATAAAGTTTTTGTTACAGTATTAATGTTATAGTAAGTGTATGGTTCACAACCAGGACTGTGTACAGCGATAGACAGAAGCGGAAAAGGAACTGACTGCCGTTGCATTTGAAGAGAGATGCTGTCAAAATTGACTACCAGTCCTTGTTCATAGTTAGAGATAAACACATTTCTGACCTCTTGAAGGCAAGTGATCTGAGGGTGTACAACCCAGCGACTCGATCGCTAATTTGACAAGCGGCAATTTATCCACTACTATATTCAACATCATCCCATGTCCTGTCTTTCTACTCATTCCCCTGTCCACTATGGTCCGCTACTGCCTACACAGCAGCTGCCCTGACCCTCAGTCTGTTCCCTCGGTCTCAAGATATTGACAAAATGTGTGCAAGAAACATCACTGTAGGCTTAGTCTTTAAACCAGTGCCTGGAAGCCTTGCAGTTTATGATCCTGGCTCAATGGTGGCTTGGTTTGTTTGGTAGCTGAAATTTTGGAACCTGATAAGACCCATGCATCTGCTGATGAAATAGTCACTTTGCACATTGAGTTGCCTTGTGTATGAAATGCGTGGTATAAATAAACATGCCTTGCCTTGCTTATCGTCCCCTGTAACTGTTAAAACAGTAGCATTCAGATCAGGGGACTGGGCAGGGCAATCAGTGTGCACAAGTATTTTGATTTAGGCACACCAAGACATAACACAATGTGGCTTCTTTTTAATCCTCAAGTTGTTTTAATTATTTGATAAATTAAAAAAAATCATGGGCTGTCTCACTTGAAATGGACATTTGAGCTCTCCCCAGAGTGGCTTAATGATATTGAGGTCAGGAGACTGAGATGGCCACTAACGGGACTTTCGCTTTATTCTGCTGTAGCCAATGAGCAGTCGACATAGCCTTGGAGCGTTGTCATGTTGGAACGTCCAAGTACGTCTCATGCGCAACGTCCAGGCTGGTGAGTGACACTTTTCCTCCAGTATTCTTTAATAACATGCTGCATTCATCCTGAAATCAGTTTTGACCGAGTTTCCTGAAGCTCACTGATCCCAAAACATCAGTGATCCACCTCCGTGTTCATCACGGGCCTTGTTGACTCCTCCAAATATAACGTTTATGGTTATGGCCAAAAAGTCCTATTTTGGTTTCATCATTCTAAATGACTTTGTTTCCGAAATGTTGAGGCTTGTCTCTGTGCTGTTTGGCGTATTGTAAGTGGATACTTTTTGGCATTTGCGAAGTAATGGCTCTTCTTCTGGCGACTTGGCCATGCAGCCCATTTTTTATTAAGTTTACTGTGCATCTCGAAACAGCTTTTTTTGAGAGAGAGTGCTGTATTTCAAAAGGAGTTTTCTCTTGGTTTTTCTTTTCATCCAAAATTTTCCTGCCAGTTGTTTGATTTCAACAGAATCCCGCATTATCCACTTCTGAATTAGTTAGAACACTGCCGATTGATAGTCTCAGTACCTTGGATATCTTTTTTATAACCCTTTCCCATTTTATACAGTTCAACTACCTTATCTTGTAGATCCTCTGACAATTCGTTTGCTTTCCTCATGACTCAGAAACATCAGTGAAGAAGTACTTTATTTATATAGCGCCTTTCACAGACATAGTCACAAAGTGCTTTTACATGAGACAATTGTACATTCACTCCATTCTCTGTGATGTTCAGTTTCCTCTGGGGTAGACTGACAGAAGAGCTGTCACAACTGCACACATCTGCGCCAACGGTCCCTCTAATCACCATGCATTCACACTCACACATCATTCATCCTGGCCTATTGTACATATTTTTAGTGGTAGGGGAAACCGGAGTGCCCAGAGGAAACCTACGCAGACGCAGAGAGAACGTGCAAGCTCCACACAGAAAGGCCCTGTCTAGATGCGAATCGAAGCACAAGCGCTAACCATTACGCTACCGTACCGCTGCCCGAGAATACACAAACAAATATTACACACACAGGTTACCAGTGCGGATGCTTACCTTTAGTAGCTGTTTGTGTTAACTTGTGTGCATATTATCAGGCCAAGATCACCAGGGTATGTAAACTTTTGATCAGGATCATTTTGGCAGTTTCATTTATCATTATGATTTAAAAAGAGTAAACTTGTTGTTTGACAATAAATGGCTTCACACAACCACTAAATATGAGTGAAAAAAAACTTGTGGTGTTATTCGGCCCCTGAGTATTGGATATATACTATTGAGGGACGGATGGAGCTTTTTCACATTGTTGCAATGTGAAAAAGTGTGGCGTCCCAGCCCTTGTACCATTACAGTTTTGTATAGTTTTGATGGGAAGATAAATTGCCCTGTTCTGTGTGTACTGCACTTTGGTCAACAGTGTTGTTTTTAAAGTGCCCATCCATCCATTTTCTTCCGCTTTATCCGGGGCCGGGTCGCGGAGGCAGCAGTCTCGGCAAAGATGCCCAGACTTCCCGATCCACGCACACCACCTCCAGCTGTTCTGGGGGGACCCCGAGACGACACCAGGCCAGCTCGAAGACATAGTCCCACGAGCGTGTCCTGGGCCTTCCACGAGGCCTCCTCCCAATATGACATGCCTGGAGCACCTCCCGAGGGAGGCGACCAGGAGGCATCCACAACAGATGCCCTAGCCACCTCAGCTGACTCCTTTTGACGAGAAGGAGCAGTGACTCTACTCCAAGCTCCTCCCGGGTAACTGAGCTCCTCACCCGATCTCGAAGGGTGCGCCCAGCCACCCTGCGAAGAAAGCTCATTTCGGCCGCTTGTATCCGCGATGTTGTCCTTTCGGTCATTACCCAGATCTCATGACCATAGGTGAGGGTGGGAGTGTAGATCGATCGGTAAATCGAGAGCTTTGCCCCCTGACTCAGCTCCCTCTTCACCACAACAGTCCGATACAGCGACCGCATCACTGCTGACGCCGCACCGATCTATCGATCTCACGCTCCATCCGTCCCTCACTCGTGAACACGACCCCGAGATACTTGAACTCCTCCACTTGGGGCAAGGGCTCCCCACCGACCAGAAGAGGGAAAGCCACCCCCATGGACAACCATGGAGCCTCAGATTTGGAGGTGCTGATCCTCAACTCGGCTGCAAACCGCCCCAGAGCGTGCTGAAGGTCCTGATTTGATAAAGCCAACAGAACTGCATCGTCTGCAAACAGCAGAGATGAGATCCTGAGGTTCCCAAACCCAGACACCCTCCAGCCCCTGGCTGCGCCTAGAAATTCTGTCCATAAAGGTAATGAACAGAACCGGTGACAAAGGGCAGCCCTGGCGGAGACCAACACAAACCGGGAACAGCCTTTTTTTTTTTTTTTTTTTTTTTAAGTGCAATATAAATCAAATTGAATTGGACTGGATTGGAAACAAACCAGGTGTTGTTTGTTGTTTTTTGTTTTTTGTTTTTTGTTTTAAAAAATAAATTGCATGCAGTACTGTCTGCCTAAACCATATGATCTTTGGTGTGTTGTTCTTGCAGGCACTGTGAAGCCTTTGTACTGGTCTAAACCGGCCTATGAGCTGGACCCCACAGACACCGCCAACAACGGCTTCATCAACCAGGACTTCTTGGTGTGGATGAGACGCTCCGCTCTGCCCAACTTCAGGAAGCTGTACAGGCGCATCACTGATGGGTTGCCTGCAGGGAACTATTCTCTGGAGATCTCCTACAGTATCCTTGATTCGTATGTCAGTCTGTTTATAACAAGGATGGTGATGGATAGGAGCCATATTATGGTTCTGAAATTAAGAGGTGAAAATGGTTGACATCTGCATTCATCAGGGTTCCTTCAGGATCTTAAATTGTCTTAATAAGTAGAAAGTTTTTGAGCAGCTTTGTGAAAAGGGCTGGAGAGCTTCAAATTGGTCATTATACCTGGTCACTTGGCCTTAGCAGTGTTTCACCGTGTCTTTTGAGGTTACACAGCAGGCAACCAAATCTCCTTCAGTAAGTAAATCAGCTAGAGGCAAATGCAGTCACGTGACGTCTTCATAGTTAAATCAGCAGGGATATGAAAAACACTTGCATTGACCATTCCATGTTGTTTTCTTTATGTTGAAGCCTTAACCCTGGTGCTCAGATTACCCGGTCATAGCCTTTGATGGGAAGAAGAAGGTGGCGTTCAGTAACGTGTCGTGGATGGGTGGGAAAAATGAGTTCCTGGGTATTGCGTACTTGGTGATCGGCTCTCTGTGTCTCGTTATGTCAGTGGTCATGCTTATCATCTACGCAAAATTTAAGTTTCCAGAAGAAGACTAACTTGGTTTAGAACCCAGGAACTATTGGCTATATTCTTGGATAACATAGATAACATTTTTTTCTTTTCTATTTTTACAAAGAACATGTTTTATAATGGGACATGTTTGTTCTCTATTTGAAATAATTTGATTAGGTTGTGTTTACAACATTCTATAGCTTATGATGTAAAACTGAGGTGTTGTGTGGCTACAAATTTTATGGTGCTTACTATACATATATTTTAATTTGTTATGTGGCTAATATGGATAGGCCTAGTAATGACACAGTTAAGTATAAAGGGACTATACATAAGTTTAATCACAAATAAATATATACACATTTAAAATTTCGTCCTCATACATGCTCCAGCAATGCCCTGGTGAGTAGAATGAGCCCTGGCCTTTTCACCACGATTGCCTCTATATGCCTGTAAATTCACTTGAATAGAGAGTGCCTCGGGGTGAACAAGCAAACAGCGTAATGGCGTCATGCGCATTCACGCTCTTGAGTAGCGTTTGCTATCTTCTCCATACTGAAGCTGCCAAGCGAGAGGTAACTTTGGAAGGATGGATTTAGCGGAGAATAAGAAGAGACTGGCTTCAAGCACTGGCGAAACTCCAGCCCAGACGCCAACTAACAAAAAGAACCGACGAGTTTATTCAAGTGCCACAAAAAGGTTGAAAGTTGAGTCTGATAGGTGTAGCAAAGAACCAGAGTAAACATCGGAAAATGTTGAGAGAATCACTGGGTAGGACAAAAGACCCGCAGTTAATGTCAAACAAGTTACTAGTTGATCTAGTCTGCTACTAATACTGCACAACTTGACTGTTGGTAGTTTTATACCTACAGTCAAGTTGTGTAGTATTAGTAGCTAGACTACTAGTGTCAGTAATAACAGTAATTTTGCTGTATTTACAATGACAAAAATAATGTTGCTAATGTTGGCTCTTCTTGGCCGTAAAATAAGCATGACTGTTCACAGATTTATAAGTAGTGAAACGACTACAAAACGTAAACAATGGACAATACAGTGGGGGAAAAAAGTATTTTGGTCAGTTTCCCATAGAGTTTCTATTGGATTTTGGCCAAATACTTTTTTCCCCACTGTACATGCGTCGTTTACCAGCATAGTTTACAAGTTAGCTACGCTAACTTTATTGGGCGCAGGGAATTGAAGAGACTATTTTGGCTTCTCCTAGTAGCATTTCTACCAGTGGAATTATTTTATTACAATTAGGCCTACGTTTACGCATACAAAGTATGAGGGTTTTTTTTCCTCCTTCAAACGTCATTCATGCATTTATTTATTTATTTGACAGGGACGTTGCACAACAAATGTGTTGTACAGACCATGTGTTGTTGTATCTGTATTATTCGGCTTCTTCACTCAATTCGCTTTGCTCTGCATTTGCTCAAGTATCACATCTTGGAAAATATAAACTCAAATTGATTTGGTCTAAATATCTTACAAAACGGTATCATTTCTTACCTTAGTTGAAGTCATGACGGGACTGTTATTTCTGGTGCTCGTACAGCCTGCGCGCCTCTTGCGTTTGGCCTGAGGGGGCAATTGTGAGAACAAAACTGACAAACTCCACATAGCCATAGACACTTTAATTTTCAATATTGGTCACCAACAATGGTGACAATATTCAAAAACACTTGTGTGACATTGGGCAGTTGCGAGAACTTTCAGCCAGAAGATATACATTATAGCAGGTCTGGAGACCTAATTCGAAAGAAATGGTGATCTGGCTAAGTGAACGCACAGAGGGTAGCTTGAATTCGCGATCTTGTCCTTTCGGTCATTACCCAGATCTCATGACCATAGGTGAGGGTGGGAACGTAGATCGATCGGTAAATCGAGAGCTTTGCCCCCCGACTCGGCTCCCTCTTCACCACAACAGTCCGATACAGCGACTGCATCACTGCTGACGCCGCACCGATCCGTCTATCGATCTCACGCTCCATCCGTCCCTCACTTGTGAACAAGACACCGAGATACTTGAACTTCTCCACTTGGGGCAAGGACTCCCCACTGACCTGAAGCAGGGAAACTACCTTTTTCCGGTGGAGAACCATGGCCTCAGATTTGGAGGTGCTGATCCTCATCCCGGCCGCTTCACACTCGGCTGCAAACCGCCCCAGAGCGCGCTGAAGGTCCTGATTTGATGAAGCCAACAGAACAACATCGTCTGCAAACAGCAGAGATGAGATCCTGAGGTTCCCAAACCGGACACCCTCTGGCCCCTGGCTGCCTAGAAATTCTGTCCATAAAGGTAATGAACACGGTCGAACGCTTTCTCCAGATCCACAAAGCACATGTGGACTGGTTGGGCGAACTCCCACAAACCCTCGAGCACCCCTAGAAAAGGATTATTTTATAAAATGGTTTAAAACTTCATTTGAAAATATAGCAATTAAAAGCAATATAAAACACCTTCTGTTACATGGACTCTATTCCCTGTGCAAGTACGCACAGGCTTTCATTTATCTATCGGCCTAATTCTGAGTCTTCTAGACTAGAGTTCCACCACCTAATGCACAATTTCCTTCGGGATCAATAAAGTATCTATCTTTCTATCTCACTATCTCTCTATCTACCTATCTACCTATCTCTCTAAAGTCCACTTTAACCACTAGTAGAAGAGTAATTGTAATCATACATGGCATAGTAAATGTGTAAATACAGTGGGAGGAAAAAGTATGTGAACGCTTTGGAATTTCTAAAATGTGGTCTGATCTTCATCATAATCATAAGACTGAATAAGCAGTGTCTGCTTAAGCTAATTCCACCTAAACATATACATTTTATATTTTTAATAGCCATAACATGTAACATTCACAATACACTGTGGAAAAAGTAAGTGAACCCCAGACATCTCGCTTAACTGCAGCAGTTTTGTAAAGAGGAATAGTCCAAGATTCATCCTGATGTTTGTAGATGTTGTAATGGCATGTTGTCCAGGCTCTGAGGCAGCAAAACAGCCCCACACAATGATTCTCCTCCACCATACTTCACAGTCGGGATAAGGTTTTGATATTGGTGTGTTAGGTTATAAATTGGGTTAGGTTATAAAGATTTCCAAAGCTTTGAACATCTCTCAAAGTACAGTTAAATACACCATCCAGAAATGGAAAGAGTATGGTATCACTGCAAACCTATTTTAAGCACCACAGAGTAACGTTTCGGGCGTTGCTTCGCCCTTCGTCAGACGGGGAGGTCTGACGAAGGGCGAAGCAACGCCCGAAACGTTACTTTGTGGTGCTTAAAATAAATTTCTTGGGAGCGCAACAGCGGTGCAGAGTTTTTATTCTTTGATTTCACATACTATTGAACTCTTGCACGCTACTTAACGGACCTGGACGTGTGTGTCCGTCTAAACCCTCTTCAATCACTGCAAACCTACCAAGACCCGGCCATCCTCCTAAACTTACTGACCGAACAAGGACAGCACTGACCAGAGCTGTTACCGAGAAACCTATGATGACCCTGGATGAACTGCAGAGAGCTACAGCTCAGGTGGGGGAAACTGTCCACAGAACTACTATTAGTCGTACACTGCACAGATCTGGCCTTTATAACAGAGTGGCACCATAAAAAGTCCCGTTTTCTGTTAGCAGAAGCCACCATGTGGCCTCCATGTGGCTTCTGACAAACAGAAAACAGGACTTCTTATGGTTTTCTTTCAAAAATGGCTTGTTCTAGCCCTCTGCCAGCTGTCTGGTGTGTTTTTGGACTTCATGATGCTGTCTCCCCAATAGTCTCTTAACAGACCTCTGAGATCATCACAGATCAGCTGTATTTGAAGTGATTACACACAGGTTGACTCAAGTCATTGGCCCTCATTTATCAACATTGCATAAAAAATGGTGTACGCGTAGGTGTATTTGCGATATACGCCAGAGGGCGCGTGACATTTATGAACCTGTGCTTTCCACTCAGATCTTATCGTACGCAAGCGCTGCTGATAGTAAATGCCACTGAGAAATCCTAGCGTCATTTGAATGAAACGCCCAAAAATATTCATGTATGAGGGGGCCTCACCCACGGGTTTTACGGCACAAAACACGGCAAAAAAAGAACATTTCTCCAACCAGGAAATGATAAATAGTTGTTTTTAACATAACAAATGTGATATTTTTGTGCATGAGGAAGATTAAAAAATCTGTCAGTAACCCACGTTAACCTTATAGCGAATCCAAGATCACATTTACTAAATAAAACAAAGAGGGGGGGAAATAAATAGGCTAATAATAAAAAGTGACCTTTATAAGCTATAGGCCTAAATAGCCTATATAAAAAAGGGTATAAAATTTGACCACATAAAAAAAAGCATGGACATAACGCTGCAGTACAGACTCTGGACCATGATCTGAACCAGCGAAAAGCAGCTGTCAGCTCCGCGGACTCAGCGCTGGGGCCGGGCAGGACTATGCGTCTTTCGGCCTGAGCAGAGCTTTCCTCCGGGAGGAAACCGGTGCGCGGAGGGCTGACAGCCGACCGGAACCTAACGAACCCGTCCGGACCAAAGACAGCCCTACGAGACGTCCTTAGATCATTCCCCTGATGAGAGGAGAGCGCGCGGTCACCAGACCCTGTGCACGCCGCTCATACCCTGACTTTACGAACCCGTCCGGACCGACGAAAGCTGTGGAGCTGTCGAAGGATTTGTTTAACGCCCGGGCTACTCGCGAGCACGGAATACGGTCCACAGACTCAACGCTCAAACCAACCAGAACACGGAGCATGGCCTCGCGCAGACCCAGGTGAGTTCCGGTACACAGCAGCGGCCGCGGGTGGGAGGCGGGGACTCCACACAAAGTTTGCGCATGCAGCGGTCTTTTGTTAAAAACAAAAACGAAACATAAATATATGTGGCTTGCAGTCCAGGTTCTAGTGTCTCTGGTCCGGTGAACCAGAGACACCGGACCAGTGTCGATGCAGCACAACATTGAATCAAGTCTGCCCATAAACATTAACGATGTAGCCTTGTTTCATGTTTAAATCACTAATGAGGATAATATGCGATGTGGCAATGCAATTCATGCTGTTAAAAACTGTTTTCCAGCGCTGTTTAGTGTTTAGTTAAAATTTGGTGTATCATGTACACCACCTCCTGACTTGGTGTAGGATTTGAGCGCACCATACGCCAGGTGTACGGTGCGCTCAGATTGATAAATGCCAAAACAGGCGGGGATTTTTCGTACACCCCACATACGCTCTGATTTCACCGTACGTAATGGTGCGTACAGACCAAACGCTGACACACCACCAACTTCCATATTAACCCTATGTAGACGTGCGTCGACGTGTAAGCAAAGCCGTCCGCGCGTATGTAGCGTTGCAAATGCGAGCAGATGAGGACAAACGCGCGTCAAAGCCAGTGAGAACAGCGCGGTACAGAGCAGGGATGCCGCGCCCACTGCTTCATGCACTCAAGTAATCACAATCTACACGTGCGTTCATTTACGCCTTGTTAACCAATCAGGGACTGGGCTCAAATAGTGAGCACAAGTTGCGCCCCTGGCCTGCAGCATGGAGGACAAGTTGATCATCGCGGTTTGCGCTCGGCCTGAGTTGTATGACACGCCTCCTAATTATGACGCTTGCAAAACTTCAGGCGCCAGCAAACAGGCGTTTCTCGCGAGTGTGAAGCGGCAATGTTTGGCGTCCAACCAGAGGCTGAAGGAGCGTGGACGCACGTTTGGTCTGAACGCACCTTAAGTTTGATAAATGAGGGCCATTGTGTGAACATGTGATCATTCAGAAATCTTCGTCCAACTTCGAAGGTAATTGGTTGCACTAAAAGGAAACGAGGCACTTATGCAAGTCCCACTTTTCAGTTTTTATTTATAAAAAAATCAAAATCATAAATTTCACTTCACGATTGTGTGTCACTTAGTGTGTGTCTTTCACATAAAATTTAAATTGAATATATCAATGTTTATGGTCCATAGCATGGCAAAATGTCAGTTAAAGGGGGGCCGATACTTATGGAACCCACTGTACTTTATCCTCCCACTGTATAGTGTGTCTAAGCTATGTCCCGGTGAAAATGTGTTAGTTTGGAGCTCTGTATGGCTTTTGTGATCCCCATTTTATAAATTTTGCTTTCCAGCTCATGTATCACTTTTTATGTAGTTGTCAAATGCTTTCTTCCAATATTGGTTTCAATTGGCATCCCTTGTCTAATAAAGGACTTTTTAACACCTAATCAGTGTGCCTCGGACATTACATTTTTCTTCTCATTGGGTTCAATTGCTTTGATCTACGAGGGTGCATAAATTAAAGGTGCATTGCAACCTCATTTTGAAATGTTTGCATCCGTATTAATGACAATTACATTTGAAACCTCGTCTATCCTTCTGGTAGACCTGTCAATTGAAAACTTTTGGGCAGATATTTGAGATTCTGCCATCATGTCTGTCACAATTGGATGGCAGTTTGGCAGATTATTCACTGTAGTGATTCAAGACCTTCAAGGAACAACGCATTTAGGCTCAATAAGTAAATCAATCAGAATGAATTCTAAATCTTGATTTGAGCAAATTGCATGGGTTCTGAGATTTAGATGTGATGTTAACCTGGGAAAGTCAACCTTTTTAAATTCTATAGCCATCTGCATTTGCAAAGCTTAAAATGAGTAATGTTATTGCACTATATGTAACCTGTACTTTTGTAAATTCTTTTTTTTTTTCTCAGGACCATAAATTAAAGCCTTAAACTGTTCCATAATCAGTATAAATTTGTATATCTCAGGGATTTAGAATGTGTGCTGCTATTACTTCTGGAAATTACTTTGCTGTTTAAACCTGTATATTTATTCAATAAAAGTGTGTGGAAAGCTGATTCCGTCTAATGTTTCTATTGTGTTTTGAAGCTTGTTAGGAATTACCGGAATAGAAAACGACATATATTGTACATACCCTGAGAATCGTGACGAAACGGATTTTGAAAAATTTGACCAGGTTCGTGTATGGTTCAATCAATTTTCAATTTGAAAACAATGAAATCAAATTACCCAGAAACATTTGCTATGAGCATTTCATAAAATGAAACAAAATCACTCAGAATAGCACGTATTTTAACATTTCAGTATGATACTAAATCACAGTCTCAGGGCGTCATTATTTTAGTTTTATCGATTTACGTAAAGCCGGAATTTCGGCTGTGCGGCTCATGAGGTCAGAGCTGAAACAATGGGCTCTTTCAAGATACGTCTCTCTAACAGGGAGAGAGGCGGAGATTGGAATATGACACCCTCTGATATGGATTGGACATACAGTATGGTGCTTTAGCTACAATTACGCACGGAACTACAACGCTGTGCCCAGTGGCCAGTGCGCCCGTAGTGTAGGTGGCACAACCTGGGGTGCTTCCCCGAGCTCCTCTCTTCTCTCATGAGTGTTGTGTTCACCTAGATGCGAACTCTCAATGTTTGCATAGAATCTGACATCCTCCGAGATGGGATTGGAACGAGCGCATTAGCTACAATTACGCACAAAGCTAACTACAACGCTGTGCCCAGTGGCCAATGCGCCATTCGCAAGCTTGGAAGGAGGCACAACCTGGGGCGCACAGATCGTGCACTCCCCGGAGATCCTCTCCTCTAGTCGCATGGAACACCTCCCCAACTACGGGCGCATTGGCCACCAATAGCGCTGCTCCGTGCGTAATTGTAGTTAACGCACCATACCATGTCGTGTTTTTGATGATTATCTCATCCAATGTGCTCATTAGCTTGGCTGATGCAATGGGTTGCTGGACTATGTCCCTGCACTGCTGCAGTACCCCATTTCTAAGAAATGTGTCCCAGACTGCGTTCACATCACAGTCAATTTCGAGCTTCTTGTCAGATCCATCTTTGGTTATCATCTTTGAAGGAATGAGCTCATTACCAAAGAGAATCTTGCCGCGTGTATAGATGACGGCATCATTGGCCTTCATTAGGTCCAGCCCAATAGGACAGAGTCTCTGAGTGGGGCGACATGCACTTCCTAGTTGATGGATTTTGATCCAATGTGGAGGGTAACTGGAAGTCCGCATTTGCCTTTCACTCCATTTCCAACTCCAGCATTCAGAAGATAAGTCTGGTGTAGGTCCTTTTGTGCTGTGTCACTTTTCAGGATGCTCTGATGCAACTCCTCTGAGCTCCTGTGTCTGTGTAGCGGGGTCTGCCTCTGACTCTGCACGACCACCAGCTAGGGAAACTCTCTGCGTTGTGTCTAAATGATGGAGCCGCACACAGGGGTTTGCCGATAGAAAGATCGAAGGAAGGATGGAAAGAAGATGGGAAGGAAGGAAGAGTGTTGTTGTTGTCCTTTCATTCAGCATTCAAAAAGGTTCTCAGCGCCCCTTTCCTGTTTTCCCATACGTTGGTGCTCCCTGTCCCGCTGATGACCCCTCTCCAGCTGTTCTTTTGTTGTTGTATAATCTGTCTAGAAGGGCTGCACTCACCCTCCCCCGCTGACCCGCACCCAGGTGTACTGACGTAATGTGGGGTGGAACTGCCTCCATGCATCCACCAAATCATTCTGCTGCACTATACTGGTCAGCAGTGAGACTGACGTCAGATGGGGTTCCTCTGTTTTCCTGTCCAGTGGGAGTGTTGTGCTATTCCAGGCCCCACCCACCAACACAACAGAGTTGCTTGTGTAGTTTCCCAATTGTGTATTCAAACTGCGAAGTAACTGCATATGATTCACTGGTATGTTGGGCGCATAAATGTTAAAGAGGGGGTATTCTGCTTTTTTCAATCACATAGCACCAGTCTATAGCATACTACAATGATGACGTAACCTTCTGTTGGTCTGTATATGCAGTAAATTAAAATAACTGCCTTGAATAAAATTGCTCTCTCAAAATGGCTGTACTGAATGTCTTGAAATAGGCCTCTGTCTCTTTAAGAAGCTTTCCAACACGCCCCGTTCAGCACACTGCTGTGGCATCTAAACAACACTACTGTGCGGGGAGGGGGCTCTGCTGAGCTGAGGAGCAGTGGTTGGTGGCTTGGCTGGTGATGAAAGGTCCAGAGGCATCTCCAGGAGGTGGGGGCGTTCCTAGGAGGACTGAGGCATAGCTACACCTAAAATGGCTGCCGTCTAAGTTTTTACTGATTACTCAAAATATGTAGTGTAATGATTACTCAAATCATAATGATTACTCAAAAATATGTAGTATAATGAGCCACGGCAACACTCCAGGCATGTGTTTAATGAGGGAATGACATAATAACATGATATAAAGCTTGAAAAAGTCGATTAATACCCCCCTTTAATAAAAACAAAATGTGTATCTCTAAAAGTCCCATGTACCACATGTAACGTACCCCTCTCTACCTCAATATGAGTCACATTACTTAGGACCAGGCGCTCAGAGAAAAGTATAGCCGTCCCTGCACTCACGTTAGAGCAATGGCTCAGGAACACTGATCCTGGGCAGACCCGACTCCAGTCTGCCTCATTGTCCACAGTACTGTGTGTCTCCTGTAGTAGTAGCAGCACATCAGTGCATTTTAGTCTCATAAGCTCAGCCACTGCAGCTTGCTTCCTTTGATCCCTCCCACCATTAATGTTTAGGGTTCCTATTCTAAGGCTCTCCATGAATGAATAAAAAAGACAGGGGACAGTAGCCAAATACAAGTAGAGGAAAAAACACACCACCGTGCACCAGCCATTATTCCAGTTGGGAGCTCCTCTTACCCACTTTCTCCTTTCTCACTCTCCCTACCAACTTGGACAGTCTGTATCTCTTCTTCTGATTCAATTGATCTGTGCCCACTTGTTTCTTTAGTTTCTTGTCAAACTTAATAAAGGCCTGAAGGTCTGGGGAAAACTCCAGCACATTCACTACCTTTCTCCCATAAGTAACATCCAGAAACCCATTGATTTCATTCACTGAATAGGAGGGGGGTTCGTCTAAACCCGCCTCCTGGGAGAGGTCTGACAATTGTGACAGTGCGTCATCCATGTCCTCCTCATCCTCCTCACACTGCCTACTGCTCCCCTCTCCAGCACCCTGCACACCGCTCCCCTCACCGGCACCCTGCACTCTGCTCCCCTCTCCAGCATTCTGCCCGCTGTCCCTCTCTACGCCACTGCCTCCCTGCTCCACCCTGCCCTCTGCTTCGGCACCACGCTCAGTGCGCCGAGACGGGGGCGGGGCACTAATTACAGTTTCCCTCCGAGCCTGGACAACCACTTCTTGCTCACTCTCCATGTCTGTATCATTAACACTATGCACCCATGGCTCACCGGACATTACAGCCCAACGGAAGGTTCGAACAATGGAGACACACTCATAAACTCGTCTAAAACTAACCCACTCTCAACGAGGTCGTGTACCAAACGCACCTCCCGCAAGAAGGCGACCACAGCCTTATTCATTCTGGACCCATGTGTAACATTTGCGTGGCCCACCTGCTCCCCGAGGGCCAACAACACCTGTTCTACGGTAAACCGTGGGTCAGCCTCTATCCTGACCCCATGTTTAAGTGACTTTGTGCCAACTCACTCACTCAGCTCCATACATGACCTGCCACGCACTCACACATGCAGTGCGACAGGCAGGCAGAGAAAGGAGAGAGAGGGGATAGAGAGGAGAGAAGGAGGGGGAGAGAGGGACGAGAGAGAAGAGAGAGAGGGGGAGAGTGGGTGGCGAGATGGGGACGAGAGAGAGTGGAAAGAGCAGGGGGAGAGACAGCGGGAGTGGAGAGAGAGGGGAGAGATGGAGAGTAGGGAGAGGAGAAAGAGGAGAGAGAGGGAGAGAGGAAAGAGAGAGAATAGAGAGAGAGAGGGGAGGGATACATGGGAGAGAGAAAGAAAGAGAGACAGAAGGGAGAGAGAAGATGGGGAGAGAGTGGAGAGCGAGAATAGAGAGAGAGTGGAGAGAGCGGGGGAGAGAGAGAGGGAGAAAGAGGGGAGGGAGAGAGAGGAGAGAAATAGAGGGGGGAAGAGAGGAGAGAGAGGGGAGAGAGAGCGAGTGGAGAGTGGAGAGAGAGGAGAGAATGAGAGGGAAGAGAGAGACGGGAGAGAGAGGAGGAAGAGAGTGAGCGAGTGGAGAGTGAGGAGAGGAGAGGAGAGTGGAGAGTGAGGAGAGGAGAGTGGAGAGATGGACGAAAGAGGGAGAGGAGAAAGAGAGACGGGGAGAGAAGGAGAAAGAGGAGAGAGACGGGGAGAGGTAGGGGGAGAGAAAGGGGAGAAAGGGGATAGAGAGAGAGAGGAGAGAAGGGGAGAGAGGAGTGAAAGGAGAAAGAGTGGAGAGAGGGGAGAGAGTGGCGAGAGCTGGACGAGAGAAATTGGAGAGAGCAGGACGAGAGAGGAGAGAGGGAGAAAGAGGAGAGATAGAGGAGGAGAGAGGGAGTGGAGGGAGAGAGTTGAGTGTAGAGAGAGGAGAGAAGGAGAGGGGTGTGAGGGATGAGAGAGAAAGAGGGGAGAGAGAAGGGAGAGATACAGGGGAGAGAGAGGGGAGAAAGAGGAGAGAGATGGGAGAGACGGGACAGAGAAGGTAGAGAGAGGGCAGAGAAAGAGGGAGAGAGAGTAGGGAGTGAGAAGAGGAAGAGAGGGGAGGGGAGAGAGTGGGACAAGAGAAAGGAGTGAGAGTGGAGAGAGGGGGGAGAGAGGTAGAGAGAGGACAGATAGAGGGGAAGTGAGAGGGGGAGAGTGCGAGAGAGAGGGGAGGGAGGAGAGAGTAGGACAAGAGAAAGGAGAGACAGTGGAGAGAGAGGAGAAAAGGAGAGGGGAGAGAGTTACTCCCTTGCAGTAACAAGGGAGAGAGGGGGAGGAGAGAGAGAGGAACGCTTCGAACGCTGTTTCTTGCTCCGGTTTTAGGGATTTCATATTTTCCAAATGATTTAAAACAGACGAAAGAGCTGAAGAAAAAAGTGTATCGGCCGCCATCTTTAATGTTTTGGATGAGTGCGTGGTGGTGACAGGTGACTGCTTCCGTCTCTTGGTGCGTGATTGGACCGATGTGGGTAAAATCGAGAAATGATTGGCCGCCCAGACCGTTCTTTAGAACAGAAAGGAGGAGTGTCTGGCAGGCCAGGCAACTGCTACCCCTACAACAGGATCATTCGGGCGCTCAAACCCCTCCAACACTTTAAAGAAGCTATATCGTGCAAAATTAACTTTTTTGAGTTTTTAACCATGTTTAACCACTGTTTTTCTTCTGTTTTATTAGGGTGTTTGGCTTCATTCACACAGTTCTAAGCAATCCTACTGAATCCTACTCTCTGAGCAGCTGCTCCGCCCTCTCCTGGTAAATGACTGAGTTGTTCTGTTGTGTCGTCAGAAAGGAACGGAAGTGCTCGACGTCTGTGGTCCGTGTACCCAGCGTGCGATTTGTCAAAAGAACAGAAGGGGGGATAATTACTCAATCACTTTATTGCTGTTGAACTTGAAACCCAGTGTTGTTAGATGTGTTGTATTCTGCAAAAAGATTTCAGTGCTTTCATGTTTTAAGAACATGTCCTGCATGCTTTGGCGGGACTCAGTAGGGCCCTGACCATGGACAGATAGGCCCGGACTCTGCATCTGACTCGCTGAGCGGTGCTCATTGCATCAGCTCTGGAGGGGGTGGATCTGCCTTGTACATAGACGTCCGAGCTAGGGGGCGACCCCTCCAGAGCATGTGTGTTGCTCAGGGAGTTGGGTCGTTTTGGAAAAGTCTTGATCAAACTTTGAGTGACCAGCGTAGTGTGACCAGGGCCACAGGTGTCTTTCTTTTTTGCGGGACAGAGCTGGAAATGTTACGGAATGCACAATGAACACGCGCGGCTGGTACTTCTCAGAACTGGGCGTAAAGGTTCCTCATCCTGTTTGTCAAACTGTTGCTATTGTAAAACACACAGGATTTCACACATGGCTGGGGGCATTAACGCACCTGATGCGCGGGTTACGGGTTCCCCCGCGGTCCCCGCAGGGGCGGCTACCCAGACCGTCATAAAATTCTCCTATGATCGCGGGTCGGGTTGGGGCGGTCGCTGCCACTCATTGCCGCTGTGCGCGCATTCATTGTTCAGCCACAAGTCATTCTATCATCTTTACAGCGGGGTTTTGACATAAATATGCGGCGGATTTTCACAAAATAAGCAGCAGTTTTGCTGAATGTGATCCAAAAAACGCTTTTGTGGAGCTTAATGTCTATTTTCCATGGCATGTGCGTCTGTGCGCAACTTTTCTGCCCCTCTCATCGCTCTGAACAGAGGGAGAGAGAGAGCGCGAGGGGATAATTAGGCTACACGCCAGTCCCATTCATTTCAAGCTCATTTTTGTATGTGTGCAAAATAGATTTAACTGATCATAAAGTCAATAAGGACATAACACAGTTCCCTTTGCATAAGATTGATTCATCAGAAATGATACATGCAGTAGCCTTATACACTTAAAAAGTCCAAGAGACAGCAAAAGGTGAAGGTGTTTCTGACTTCCCAGACCCTCGCTCTCTGTGCGCATCAAAGCCCGCTAAAGCAGAGCTCACCCGCGTCTCATATAAAATGAAATCAACTGCCCAGAAGGTGCACGGACCTTGAACACAGCCAATTTTACAATTCTATTCCCCCTACGTTTAATACAATAATACGCCAGAAGTAGGGATAGGGATTAAAGAAACAGAGACTGGGACAAGAAAACCAGAAGGGGGGAAAATCCCCCCCATCCCCCCCAGCAAATCGCACCCTGCATGTACCTTTCGTTCAATCAATTTTCAATTTGAAAACAATGAAATTACCCAGAAACGTGTGCTATAAGCATTTTTCATTTCATAAAATGAAACAAAATCACTCAAAATGGCACGTATTTTCATATTTCAATATGTTACAAAAACGGAAAATTGAAATCACAGCCTCAGAGCGTCATTATTTTGTTTTATCAATTTGCGTATAGCCGGACGTTCAGCTGTACAGTTCACATTAAGGTCCCACCTGAAACACTGGGCTCGTCTTTCGGGGTGCAATTTCTAATAGGGAAAACGCAGTTGTTCAATTTTCTGTTCTTTGTCCTGGGGTATTAGCACTCTTTAGATTCCATGACTTCCTCCGAGATGGGATTGGTTTTGCACGGAGCTAACTACAGCGCTATGCTAGATGGCTGCAGATGGCACTACCTGGGGTGCGTAACTCGTGCGCTTCCCCAAGCTCCTTTCTCCTCCACGAGTCCACATAGATGTACTCTCTACATCTGTGTAGAATGTGACATTCTGCGAGATGTATTGGACCGATTGCTTTAGCTACAATTACGCACGGAGCTAAACATACTGTGCCAAGTCACCTGGAACCTAGGTGACCTAGTCACCTACTCACCTGGAACACCTCCCCAGATGACCAATTCCATAGCCCCAAGGAGAGCTTAAGTAAAACAGCGGTTCATTTATGATTATGAATATTTGTGTACCAAAAACATTTAACATTCAGTTCGTGTTTTGTACATTCTTTGCAAATGTAGAGAGTACATCTAGGTGGACACAAGACTCGTGCATTGTTTAGAGGAGGAGAAAGGAGCTCAGGGAAGCGCACGAGTTACACACCCCAGGTAGTGCCATCTGCAGCCTGCTACGGGTGCGTTGGCCACCTAGCATAGCGCTGTAGTTAGCTCCGTGCATCTCGGAGGAAGTCATAGAATCTAAGGAGTGCTAATACCCCAGGACAAAGAACTGGAAATTGAACAACTGCGTTTTTCCCTATTAGAAATTGCACCCCGAAAGACGAGCCCAGTGTTTCAGGTGGGATCTTAATGTGAACCATACAGCCAAACTTCCGGCTATACGCAAATCGATAAAATAAAATAATGATGCTTTGAGGCTGTGATTTCCGTTTTTGTAACATATGAAAATACGTGCCATTTTGAGTGATTTTGTTTAAAAAATGCTTATAGCACACGTTCCTGGGTCATTTTATTGTTGTTTTCAAATTGAATGAATGGTACACGGACCGCCTGTAATGTTGTGCCTTACGGCCTGGTTTTAATATATATTACCGCGTTTTCATTATTTTTGTTGTAAGAGAGAAATAAAGGGGGGAAAACGGAACTCTCAAAGCTCTTTCTAACCTGCTCTGGTCACAGATGTGCATTTGGGTCTATTAAATCCATAGTTTGACTATAAGAGACTAATTTCCCTCTGTCCTCCCCCTCCTCATCCCCACCCTCTCCTCCTCCCTTCTGTCCTCCTCTCCTCTCCTCTCCTCTCCTCTCCCCTTCCGTCCTCCCTCTCCCCAACAAGGTAACCATCCTTGGTCAGCTGTGAATAAACACTGCCTTCCAGTTTGGCCTCCCTGCTGGGGGAAGAGACCCTGGGTCTAACAAGCCTTCTGTGCTCCATACAGCGCACAGCCCAAGACGTACTCTAAGATTTTCTTATACAGATACTTACCATTGAATTAGTCCTCAGGAGACACTGTCTGAAAGCAATGCTAATGCTGAACCACATTCTTTGGGATGCTGTCTTAACTCATGGTTGCCAAATCTCTGTTTTGATTGGACACTGATGAAACCAGGAAGTTGGTGCTATGCGCAACGTTAAATGTTTAAAATATTGCCTGATGTGCTGAATGAGTTCCTCTCTGATCACTGTGATTGCCCCTATAATCCTGTGCAGTCAAATAGATAAGAGGAATTCGGCCCGGAATCTTAACGTTTGAGCCTTGGCGTAACGTCATGCGCGTCGACGCTCACCTAGCTCTGGCCGAGTTTGTGTATTCGCCGCCATTATCCGCATCAGCTTAGACTGGAGCGACTTTTGCGAAAGTACAGGATGGATTGTAAGAGACTGGACTCTAGTTCATCCCAAACACTCATTCATCCCAAACACTCAGTGTTTTCCTCAGTTGGCTTTCTTCTTGCTAAAATGGTAAGATACCGTCTGTAATGTCCGCTGCTAAATCTCAACGCCGTTTTATTGTTTTCTTTTTCGCAAAATCAGTAAATTGTTTCCCGGGAATGTGGTACATTTTGAGGTATGTGGGGAGAAAAAATTTTACTTGATAGGCTAACGTTGCTGTTACTGTGTACTCGATTCTAATCAATTATTTGTGAAGAGCGCAACCCATATACATTTTCTACTTCACTTCTTGTGTTTGTTGGCTAAACAGATTTTACGAAGTTATTCTGAAGCCATTTATGTGTTTATAGCGTTATTCTGCATTATATTATTTAAATATAATGTACACATATTTACTTTGGTTAAACCTTTAGACTGACGTACAAAAGATACAGCAATATTGTTAGTACTGAATTGAATAGAGAACAGCTTTGATACTCTAAAAGTATGTATTATATAAGATTTGTTCACTTACAAACTACAAATATAGCTTTCTATTTAAGAATTGGTGGACCAATGCCATGAAACAACAGAGATAAGCCCTCTGGGATTCCTAATCAATGTTATCCATAATATTACATCATATAAACTACTGGTGTCCTATCAGGTGCTGTGAGTGTAATGGTGTTATTATAGACGGGTTAAAATCCTGGTAATGGGTTTTGAGCGCCACGGTGTGGCATGGTGTGGGATTGCCCCGAGTAAGTGTTACTCGGGGCTGTGTACATATTGTCCCACCTTTTTGTTATATATGTTTTATGTACCTGGTTGAGTGTGCGTTAGTTGTCTTGTGTATTTTATTTTGTCGGTCCAACGCTTGGAACATCCGGTCTAGGAGTATAAAAGGATGGCTCCTCCTTTTTCTCCCCCTCTTGTTTCTGTGTCTTGAGGGAAGGTGAGCGGGTTTTTAGGCATCGTTAGCCATCATATTGTTAAAATGCATATCTTAAGGTTTTAACTTGTCTTTTATGTTGTTTATATTGTTTTATCATTAGTCATGTCTGTATTTTGTACTTACGTGTTTTTGTTTTGTTTATCCCCAAAGACCACGTTGAGTCGACTCCACATGCTAGTGGGCTAACGCCAGTCTTTTTGATTCTGTCGCCAGGTACCTTTTTTTATTATTACTATCTCTTGTTTCTGTGTCTTGAGGGAAGACCACGTTGGGTCGACTCCACATGCTAGTGGGCTAACGCCAGTCTTTTTGATTCTGTCGCCAGTTGCCCCTAAATAAACGGAGCTGGAGCGTTGCTCACTCCCAACACAGCCTGGTCTCCTCCACTTTAATGAGAGCACTACACACAACGCAGAGATATACAGCATAGGTCACATTGGTGCCGTGACTCTGTTTCGAACTGGACCAGACGTTGCTGGGTCCACGGGTTCTCGTGATTGGGCTCCAGGACGGTTCTCCTGTGCCACCGCCGCCTCGCCACTGGGAGCCGCCATCGCCACACGAGGGGCTGTTCGTGCTCAGACCACCGGGGCGGGAAACTACATCGTCGACGTCAGCGACTTCTTCGCGCCGCTGATATGGACTTGGAGGAGCTGCACACGCCTGCCATGGCCGGCAGGGGGCGCGGAGCTCTGGTGTCTCCTCTCCCGTTTGATGTGGGTAGTAGTGTAGCCCGAGGCAGAGCTATGCCTCGTAACATGAATGATGTGAGTTTTGGTCTGCCTAAGTGCAGCACGGGACATGTGTTTGATGATGAAACTGTGGGGGGAATGAACCAGATGGGTGAAATGATGCAACAGATGGGTCACATGTTGGCTAATATTGTGTCTAGGTTGAACACGTCTGGCTCTTCTGCCGAGTCTCCCAGGGCTCCTGATTCGCCTCCACAGGCCAATGATTCCATGTATAGTCGTAGTTTGAACCTTTCAAATGTCATGTTTATTGAAAAGGGTGCCAAAGAGCCACCGGTGTTTAGAGGGGATGGTTCAGATGTGTTGGCCATCGATGAATGGGAGGATTTGATGAAGGTTTATCTCCGCAAAAGTAATGTTCCCGTTGAATGCAGAACGGAGGAAATCCTTATCTATTTAAAGGGCAAAGCTAGAAATGTCGTGAAGCTGGGTATTAAAAATGGGGGTCTGAATTCCACGCAGGGGCCCGATGCTATTTACGGTCTTTTACGTAAACATTTTGGCGCTGGGCTGTGCTCCTCGGTCCCACTCGCTGAGTTTTACTCCATTCGCCCCACGGTTAATGAGGATCCGTATGATTTTTGGTTACGGTTAAACAATGCTGCGGACACTGCCATTAGCTGCCTCGCGGGGCTGGGGAAATTCTCCGATATTCCTGGGGAGGATGTCACCCGGTTATTCATAAGACACTGCCCGAACAAAGAGCTTTCTTACACATTCCGGTCTAAGACTATCGATAAGTGGTCGGCTCGCGATGTCCAGGAGGTGCTGGATGAGTACCATTTAGAAAATAGTTCTAGAAGAGCCGGTGTAATGAATACGGTTACTGTGAATAAAGGTGATATTGCCGCTGATGTAGCCCCCACCGCTAACGTATCTGACCACTCAGTACTCGAGAAGCTAGCCGCCATGTTGGAAAAGGTTTTGTCGCAGTCCCAAGATGGCGCCCAGGTTGCCCAGAAACCGTGTCGAGACACACGGTATCCCAAATAGATGGTTTAAAAAGCATGCCGTGTGCGGTCTGTAAGGATGTGTCCCACACCACGTACACGCATTGTTGGAAGCATAAACTGTGTTTTCGGTGCCACGCGCAGGTGTAGATGGGGATTCTTCACCTCCCACAATGGACAGTGCGGTACATCTTGGTTCCGGGCTTTTGCCAGTAAAACTTTGTCTCAAGCCCAGTTGAATTATCCAGCTCACCTCCTGGAGTTTTTAGCTCTTAAGTGGGCTGTATGCGACAAATTTGGCCATTGGTTAAAGGGACGGACCTTCTCTGTTTGGACTGACAATAATCCACTGACGTATATATTGACTAAGCCCAAACTTGACGCTTGCGAACAGAGGTGGGTGGCGAAGTTGGCGGCGTATAGCTTCGATCTTAACTATGTCCCGGGCCCTAAGAACGTAGTTGCTGACGCACTTAGTAGGGAGCCTTTTGTTAAGTCCTGCGTGACCCATCGTCTGGTGTCTGAACCGTATTCTCATCTGCTCGCCCAAGTTAGTGAGTTAGCGGACCAGAGAGTCCAAGACACGTTTAGGTGCATGAACAACTGCCAACGCGTAGACCAGTCTGGGGATTCCGCCAATTCGCTTTCCCCACAGCCATCTCTGTCCCTCGACGAAGTCCAAGCGGTGTTAAGCACCCAGAGTGAAGGGGACGCCAGTCCGTTGCGTGTCACTTGTGCTGATGTCCCGCAACTAGCGTGTATCACCGACAGTGCTTCGCTCCCGCTGAGCCAGCTTGTGTCCATGCAAGAACAGGACGGCACCCTGAATAGAGTCTTCTATTACGTGCAAAGGCGGAAAAGACCCACCAATCGTGACCGGGCACGTGAACCAGGTGGTGTGAAGAGCCTTCTCAAACACTGGGCGAAGTTGTCCATCAAGGACGGGTTGTTGTTCCGGTCGAAAAGAGACAATAAAATGAACGTGACGCTCCATCAGTTCGTTGTACCGAGCGCCTTGAAACAACAAGTCCTCACTGGCCTCCCACGATTCAGCGGCCACCAGGGGCAAGGACGCGGACGCTATCTCTGGCAGGGCAAAGGGTTTCTGGATAGGGATGGAAAGGGATGTCATCAATCACGTCAGGAAATGCTTCAGATGCATCGTAGGTAAAACGCCTGAACCACACGGACGTGCTCCCTTGGAAAGCATCCAAAACCTCGGAAGCCGATGGAAAGTTGGTTTGCATTGGACTTCGGACGCTGAAACAGACGGACAAAAAATGCGTCGATGTCCTTGGTCGTCACTGACATTTTTCGAAATTGGGCAATGCATTTCCTGCAAGAATCAGTCGGCCCACACAAGTCGCCCCGATTGTGGAATGACTTTTTTTGCGTGATGGCTTTCCCAAAGCGCATCCACTCAGACCAAGGTGCAAATTCGAGAGCCGCTCATGAAGAACTTTTGACGCTGTCTGGGTCCAGAAATCGCACACGACGGCCATACCATCCTATTGGGGAATGGCATCACAGAACGGTTCAACAGGACTCTGGGGAACATGATCCGTGCCTTGCCTCCACAGTCGAAAGCGAGATGGCCTCAGATGTTGCAGATGCTGACTTTTTGTTACAATTGCACAGAACATGAGACTACGGGATTTGCGCCCTTCTACCTCATGTTTGGGAAAGTTCCCCGCTTGCCAGTCGATGTCGTTTTCCAGCATGTGCTCGAAGGTACTCCTGTCGTTGACCACCATGATTTTATCGCAGCTTTGAGGCGGGATTTAGCTGAGGCATCGCGCATTGCTCTCCAAAGCAGTAGAACAGCTCAGGCCCGTCAGACAGAAAACTACAATCGTAAGGCTAAGGGTGCGGCCCTCGTCGTGGGTGATCAGGTTTTACTCGCAAATCGAGGAGAGAGAGGGAAGCGGAAGGTTGCGGACAAATGGGTTTCGACGGTGTTTGAAGTTATTTCCGTGAGACCGGGCGTAAATGTCTATTCCATCAAAGACCCTGACACTCAGAAAGTCAAAACGGTACATAGAAATCTTCTACTCCCTGTCAGTTTTCTTTCGTCGAATGTAGAGGGCCCATGTACGTCTAATTGCTCCTCATTAGCGAACGACGAACCGGAAATTCCTGTTGAGGCACAGGACAGTGAGACTAGGACGATTAATTGGCTTTTGAACACTGAAAATGGTTCTTACCAGAGTGTAGAAGCGAGTCTAGTCGACGAAGATACCGTGTCTGATCCGTTTGCTGAGTCTGATGTGGATTCTATGGCGTTGGGTCCATGTGAAGGCGCTTCTGTCTGTGTTGGATCTGATGGCGCGCTCTCTCAACTGCCACTTAGCGTGGGTGGCCACACCCTACCTGAGGATCAATCAGAACTAGCCTCCGCAGACGTAGTGACGTGTGACGCAGTAGCTGATGCGCAACTGTTACCTGTGCGTACCAGAGCAGGCAGATTGGTTAATCCCCCCGCTCGGTTAATTTGTGAAATGAATGGACAAAGTGTAGAGTTAGGGGGACCCTTAATGCCCGTGAGATTCGTTATCTCTTTTGTAAATAGTATGTTCACGCAAGGGAAGGCTTACCAGCTCCCATTAGTTTTATGTTAGGAAGGTTATGGAGCTTCCATGAAGAGAAGAGGTGTAAAATGATAATTTTTTCTCAAGAGTTTCACTGCAGTACGAGGGGTGTAAACGGCACTCTTCACACCCGCGCGGGGTAGGGCTCTACTCTGTGCGATCCTTTGGGATGGATTATTCCGGTGTTGGGGTTACTCTTGTACATATTTTTTTCTCTCTTCTTTCTGTCTTTTTGTTATACATCCCCGATTACTCAGAATTTTGGGGGGGTGTATGTAATGGTGTTATTATAGACGGGTTAAAATCCTGGTAATGGTTTTGAGCGCCACGGTGTGGCATGGTGTGGGAGTGCCCCGAGTAAGTGTTACTCGGGGCTGTGTACATATTGTCCCACCTTTTTGTTATATATGTTTTATGTACCTGGTTGAGTGTGCGTTAGTTGTCTTGTGTATTTTATTTTGTCGGTCCAACGCTTGGAACATCCGGTCTAGGAGTATATAGGGATGGCTCCTCCTTTTTCTCCCCCTCTTGTTTCTGTGTCTTGAGGGAAGGTGAGCGGGTTTTTAGGCATCATTAGCCATCATATTGTTAAAATGCATATCATAAGGTTTTAACTTGTCTTTTATGTTGTTTATATTGTTTTATCATTAGTCATGTCTGTATTTTGTACTTACGTGTTTTTGTTTTGTTTATCCCCAAAGACCACGTTGGGTCGACTCCACATGCTAGTGGGCTAACGCCAGTCTTTTTGATTCTGTCGCCAGTTGCCCCTAAATAAACGGAGCTGGAGCGTTGCTCACTCCCAACACAGCCTGGTCTCCTCCACTTTAATGAGAGCACTACACACAACGCAGAGATATACAGCATAGGTCACATGAGCAGCGACCACTTCATTAGACTGGACAGACTGGATTCATCAGGAGGCTTCAGACTGAACCTACACATCTGCAGGTTGGTCAAAAGTAAGTTTTGTTTGTTATTTGTTAGAATGTCAATACAACACTGGTAGTCTATCTGTCCTAAATCTCTTCTTCATGTCACGATGTAGCTTCTGTTTCATTTAGTTAATAATAATAATAATAATAATAATGCATCGGTTTTATATAGCGCTTTTCTGGACACTCAAAGACGCTTTACATTGCACTATTCATTCACTTGATGGTGGTAAGCTACTATTGTAGCCACAGCTGCCCTGGGGTAGACTGACAGAAGCGAGGCTACCAGTTTGCGCCATCGGCCCCTCCGACCACCACCAACCACTCACTCACTCACTACATTCGCTTGAATGCTTGAATCTGTTTTTTGTTGTAGAAGTTTGGAATTTGGGTTTTTGTTCTTGCAGTAAGACTTTTTAAGATCACATTGCTCATCATATGCTGCTTCTTTAAGGTAAATAATTTTTTGTTTATAATTTTGTAAATCTAAGTTGGTAAATACACTGATTATTAATAGATACCTGTTTTCTTTTATGTTTCCCAGTGTTTGTTGGTCGGAAAAGTCCAGTCCAAAGAAATAAATCCTGGCTAAACATAGAGCGGAGCTTTATCTGTAACAGACTCTAATAATGTTTAAGTAAGCTATGGATCTTTGGTTGATCTTAAGTTGCATCCAAAATGAATTTTTTGATGGTAGAAATGTCACAAATGCCACTGACAGAACAGCCACAGTGATGTTTGGTCTCTATAAACCATCAACCCTTAGATCACAGAACAACAACAGTCAATGTCCATAATATTAAATTCTAATGATCTGCTATTGTGCTTTCAGTTGCTGTGAAAAGAGGGGTGTTCACTTTCTGGACATTGAGAGACTGGATATTCACCAGGACGAGAGGAACCAGGCTAACTGCTCCTCACTACTGACCCACAGCTTGATAATGAACCTAAACATTGACCTGTTGGTCAAGTTGTGTCTGTTATTTCTGTCTTGCACATAAAACACCCATTTACTTTGACTATATTAAAACATTTAATTGGACGCTCGTGCTTCACAGCAAGAAGGTCCCGGATTCGATCCCTGGATGGGACCTTTATGTGCGGCGTTTGCATGTTTTCCCGTGTCTGTGTAGGTTTCCTTCGGGTACTCTGGTTTCCACTAGATGTACAATTGGCTAGAATGAATGATGTGTGTGCGTGAATGAATGGTGGTGGTCAGAGGACCCTTTGCACAGATATGTGCAGTCACGCGTCTGTCAGTCTACCCCATGGGAAAATTTAGCTGCATAGGTAACTTACCGCCACTGTGTGTGGCAGGATTAAAGTACACTTTACTTCGTAAAGCGCTTTGACCAACTTGTCTCCTATCATATGCAGCTGCATTGGGATAAAAGTCAACAAATGGTAATGAAACTTCATTCAAGGCACAGCAGGTCAGAATTTCAGTTAGTATTTGCCAATGTGTTAAAAATATGTATTGTCTTTTCTTTCAGCATTTCCTTTGGTGGTTTCATGTTAAATGAAAATGAAGAAGAGGAAAAAGTACTGTAACTACCTGTATTGAAGACCTTTAAATAATGGCATTATGAAACCTGACCTTTGCAAATGATATTCTCATTGTTTATTTCAGATGGACCTCTGCTGGGCTGAGTAGCACACAGTGAAGATGCAGTTAAATACAGTGTAAGCAAATGGCTCTGTAGAATCATATCTTAACAATAATCAGTCTCATCCATGTTTACGTTTTTTGCTCGCTGGTGTCATTTCAGATTCTGTCAGAAGAGGGGACTATATTTCACTGGACACAGACTGTATCTTCACCAGGTGGATGTAGCCGCAGAAGAGGAACCAGGCGAACTACTTCTACCCCTATCTACTGCTTCAGACTGACCATACAAACCGCGGGTCCGCGGCAAAGGTGTCGCTGGTCCGCCTCCGCGCAGCGGACGAGGAACAGTTCCGCTGCGATGTGCAAGTGGACTCCGATGCGGACCCGCTTTGCGGATTTACCGCGGATCTTGACACCCCCGCCCTGAGCCTCCGCCGCGGATCTGGGGCGGACACTTTTTGCTATCTGGGATATGACTCCGATTATGTTGCCCCTATGTCTTTGTGTTATGTTTTGTCGTAATGCAATTCCTACAGTCTTTTCCTTGTAAAGGTGTGAATAAAGTGTGTATGTTTTTGCTACAGAGCACTGGTGGTCCAATGCAGAATCAATTGGATGAACTTCCCATCATTGAGCTTGAAGAAGCTGTCATGGACATTTGTGACCGGGACTGCAGTTATAGTGGAGTGGGTGAGTATTATTGTGTAGTTGTAACCCCATCATTTGGGTCAAACCATTTATTATTTGTTTTCTTTGTTTTATTATTTATTGCTACAAGTATCTAGCCTGGCTAACGCCAGACTGTTGTGTGCGCTCGAATCTTTTCGAACTTCACAACAGCCTGGGACCATGGCCGACATTTTTCCATGGATTTGGGCACCAATCACAGAACGAGGAGGACGGTAAGACGATGACGCGCTATTTGACATACGGAAGCTTGTAGTTTGTTTAGGGATAAAAAAAATAATAAAATATTTACGGATCCAACATGACAGCAGCAGACGCGATGCCATCTTTCGATCAAGCTTTAGAACGTGTTCTAAATAGTTTAGCTCAAAAGTTTACAGCAGGTATGTCATACGTCATCTGATACCATGATACGATTGGCTATGGCTACATGCAGACGCATTCGTAGCGCCCAATAAACGGCTATGGGCAATCGTAAACCACACCTCTCCTATGAGAAAATGAATTGGTGGTCCCCAGACTAAATATCACTTGTGATTTTAGTCTGGCGTTAGCCAGGCTAACAAGTATCCGTGTAAAAACACCAAAATCTCATTTGTTGATGTAGTTACACTTAGTCGCCACTAGATGGAGCCAGACTCCATAGTGTACCAAATGTTTTACGCAAGTGAGTCTAAAGCCAATTCACACAGGATTAGTGTTACCTAGGGGCCACATGCGATTTGTAATAATCACGGAGAATGTCTGATGTTAATCCCGTGCGAATGCGCCATGTCAGTAAAAATTCCCCCGTGAATTACCTACTATATTTGACTGAACTCCGAGGTCCTGTGATAATACTAATCCAATGTGAATAGGCATGTCTGTGATTTGGACAGAAATGGGCAGGATCCGACACATGATTGGGCTTTTTTGTTTCCTGTGCCCACTTTTATTTACTTTTGATGACAAATGGAGGCTGCATTACAGAGTTTAAACCAGTGGTTTCGTTAGATCATAATTTTACTCAGTAGTTTTGACGAACAGCGTCGTAAAAAACCTGCCCTGAGCTGTTTTTATCCGTCATTAATTCACCTCTCATTACATGAGTTTTTGTTGAGATTTATGCTCCCAAGTCCGTGGCTTACCTTCGTCTCTCTCTCTCTCTCTCTCTCCTCTCCTTTCGCTCTCTGTGCTTCGTGTATTTTATCCAAAGTCCATGCGCTCTCAGCTACGACGTTAGCTGCATCATGTTGGCCTTTTAGCGGCAGTAACAGGCTGTTTTAAAGGCGAAATCCAAAGAGAAACCACGAGGTGCGCTTTAGAGAGAGCCAGGCTTCGCTCAGTTTATGTCACTCTAACTACACATTTACAACCAACAACGGTTAAACACCTTTTACGGACAATTGGCTTGTTGCATGTTGTGGCTATGCTAGTTCTGCAAACCTTAAGTTGTGAGCACCCGTACTTCCTGTCCGTATTCATTTCTATGAAGACTAGCTTAGACCCGTTTGAATAATCATATTTTCCAAAGATTCTGTGGTGGGCAGTGAGTTCCTGTTAGATGATCACTTACTTTGTGTTAACAATGCGCTGTAGGATGTAAATATTACATTTTTAATTGCCTGTTAGCCTTTAGCTTTAAGACAAACTATCCAACCTTTATAAACAGACGTCGAAGCATTTACAGTTTTAAAGTGCATGTTTAAAGTTTTAAACATGCAGTAAGTGATCATCTACAGGAACTCACTGTCCACCACATGATCTTTAGAAAATAGGATGAAGAAATGAATATGTACAGGAAGTACAGGCGCTCAGAACATCAGGTCAGAGGACCTAGCATAGCGACATCGTGCACAAGCCAATTGTTCACGGTAAAAGACTAAAACAGGCTTCACAAATTCATTCAGGTGAAAGTTAATTTTACAAATGAACTCAGAAAGGAGGAGATGTCTGTAAATTTCAACAAGAATCTCAGGCTTCGGTTATCCCGTGCGAATGCACTACATGAAAAGCAGACGTCATGGGGGTATTTTTTATTGTATGGGGTCCCTAGATAATGCTTATCCCGTGTGAATAAGACAAGAGCACGTCTGGCTCTTGCTCGTCCTTTTGCTAAGAAACATACGTTTTAAGTTGCAGGGTTTCCCAATAATACATTAGTCTGTGGAGGCCCGCCATAATCTATTTTTATCCACCACAGTCTCGATCTCCCCTCTCTTTCTCTGTCTGTCACCCAACACCAACATCTGTAGCAGAGGCGCAGGTTTAACAGGACAAATAAGGAGCAGTGAACAATGTCTCACTGTTTAAGTAGCCTATTAATAATACAAAAAAATGAAGGCAGCTTCGCGTAGTTTTGTTTTCGCTTATAAACTAATATGGCTAATTGGCATAGTACACCTCTTTACTGCGCTGCTAATGCAGCTGTCACTATAATGCATTAAACCAGAGGTCACGAAATTGCGGACCTCAGTCTAGTTCCGGACCCACGCGCCAACCCGTCCGAACCCGAAACGTGGATCCAAACTTTAGACCCGACGTGACAGTCCTGCAGCTGCGTCTGCGCTGTCTCACCCTCGCTCCCTCTCCCTCTCTCTCCCCCTCACACTACGCTAATCCAGCTGAACAGAAAGAGAAACTGCAGCCTCTGAGCTCGTTTTAAACTTTTAGAAACGGCTGCAGAAACCGAGAAGGCGCTAGTCATCTAATTAAATATCCTGTCCATGATGAGGCTCATAGTTTACTCTTTAATCACTGCTTTGTCCTCATTTACTGAACTTTATATAAAAAGGGCTGGTCCAACTCACTCATCTCTTAATTTTGTCATTGACGTCCAAATATATATATATATATATATATATATATATATATTTTTTTTTTTTTCCCTTTGTTTTAGTCATGCTCAGCTGCAAATTGTTTAGGTTGGACACACTTGAACAATGAAAACATTTATGAAATTATATGAAGTGTTGACAGTTTTCTTAGGTGAGTTACAAATATTCTAGGCTACATTTATGTGGATGGATTTCAGATGTTTGAATGTGGAGCTGAAGAGCTGTGATCCTAAACGTTTTGTTTCAATAGAATCCGCTGGTTCCTTGAAGAACCTATGCCTCACCAGAGCCAATACCAGAGAGGGGGGGCTGAGCTGCGGGGGGCTGAGGGCCTTCCACCCCTCTCTCACTAGAGATCACCGGTGCTTATCCCATGACCAGAGAACCAGCTGGTAGGAAACAGCAAAAAGGTGCGAGCCTTTTGTATACATGTGTCCGTCAAATCTGACTGAGCTTCACATGGCCCTGGTGTCTATTATGTGAAATGTTTTTGTCTTACAGCTGTATTTGCACCACGGCTCGAGCTGCAAAGCTGTAACAGCCTCAGACAGACGTCCCGGGACATGTTCTCTTCCTGACCACTCGTTTAATGGACCACATTTAGCCTAAAGTCCCAGTACGAGCAGATACAATATAAAAAGTGAGAGAGTAAGTGAAGTTATGTTTGCTCACTTGTAAATATTCCTAAATTGATTAATGTACAGTTATACTTTGTTGTTCATTCTTAGCTGTTGAAGAGACTCCCTCCACTCCTAGAGCTCCTGCTTTATCCATAGCAGCCTGCATTACAGTCTCCAAGTGAAGAGACAACTCAAAGTGAGTAAGAAACATCCACTTGTTCATTTTGTTCTGTTATAAACTCCAGCGCTGTGTACGAGAGTGATGATATTCACTATACTCCAATTCCAATGATTATAGTTTAGGACAGTAGTTCCCAAGGAAACCCATTGTCTCTGTCAGAGCGGTGACCATGAGGACGATGGAAGAGGCTGGTCTTAATTTAACATTAAGCTGCTCTGTGTATTGTATGAGACGAACATATTCTAATCCACAATATTGAGCTGGACGAGCGAGATTACACTAAAGGGAAAGGGACAGTTACTGGTGCATTGCTCATGGGCCTTTGGGTGTAACTGTGTTGATGAAGAATGTTCAGACCGGTATAGATTATTTTAGAAGGTTAAAGGACAAATAAGCACCAAATCAACTTTTTGTAGCTTATAAACTGCATAAATATGTTTCTTATAGTGCTCTCTATGTCCTGGTCAATTTTTGACATTTTAGTGCAAATTAGATAAAATCTCACTTTTGAGCCTAAAACCGTCTGTGTAGCGCCCTCTCTACATTTTTGGTTGCACTACATTTGAATTTCGTGCCTGTCCTCCCCATTTGCTCTGCCGTGTGTGTGACGTCACTTTGTGCTGTGTGACGTTCGTTGCTCTGCCGCTTAGGATGGGGAGAAAGTGTAGTGTTGTGGGCTGTCATAGTACTGTAGGGTTTCCACAGGACTTAGATTTTAGGCGCCAGTGGTTACGTGTAATTGGCCTGGGGGAAAGCTGCGAGCTCCCGCCTTATGCTGGAGTTTGCAAAAAACATTTTACGCGTGATTCCTTCGCCAACTTGATGGAGTTTGAGCTGGGTTTTGCTAAGAAGCTCCTTTTGAAGAGCGAGGCTGTCCCCACCCTTGGTCTTCCACAACTAAGGAAGGAGCTACCGGCACTGGTGCCCAGCCAACCCGGAGATTTTGGGCGCCAATCTGAGGTGAGTGAGCAAAATAATGACTAAAACAACTAATAATGATGATTTGGCGCTTATAATAGCAATCTTTGTAGCTGCAGTGTTAGAGACATTTAGTCAAGGGCTGTAGACTTGTCACCTTTTGGCGGAAATCGCCGTGTTGATCTTGAAAAAGATCATCCACGTAAATCGTGCATATCAATAATAAAACATATTAGTAGGGCTCTGTGTAGGAGACCCGGTGCCGCGCTCACAACAGCGCTAATAACAATGAATGTTGAATGCACCAAAGGGGCCTTTTCAGCGCCACAACAGCCCTGTTCCAGCTCCAGGGCTGTGGGTGCTGACTGCGCCGCCAGACCCGCTTCAACATCCCCCTGCACCGCGAGAGAAGTGCGCGGGTCCGCGGAACGAGTCAGCGCGGTAATGCTGAGTTTAGCGCAGTCTAACTTTTGCCTCGAGTTTATAATGTCGTAAGCTAACGCGATCTCCAGGACATGACTGTCACTAGCGTTTGTTTTATCACGTCCACGTAGCTGTGTTGAACAACGTTGAACAACGTTATTCAACGTTATTCAAATAAAACCTTCAGTCTCCGTGGTAACAGTAGGCTAAAGTTCCATCTCCTGAAGCTATGTAACTAACATTTCAACATATTAAAAGTAATAAAACTATAACGTCAGGATTAGTATTTTATCCTGTGTCTTTTGCAGTAACTGCTCACTGCAGTGTCAAACTGAACACAAAAGCATAGCCAAAAACAGGTAAATACAAACAGTGAAAATCCAAGTAAATCCTAAAACATGAACACATATTACCCGCAATACTCCGCATGTCATGTACCATAATATTTAGCAGAAAGCCTGTTTAATAGATCTACAATAGACCTGTGTCTTAGCGCACAAGCTTCAAGCCAGTGCTGGGATCATCATCTACTTTGTTTACTACTCCGATATAAAACGAAATAATCTACACTGCAGAAATTAGTCTTACTATACCACTATACAAATAAGTCTTTGCTCCCTTAAAATTGTTTGTTCTATTACTAATATTATTACTTATGTTTTCAGCCTAAAGCAACCCGAGAAATGTCCTGTCAGACTGATCCAATCATCAGCAGGCATGCGTGTGTCCAGGCCAATGTGAAACCTAGCAGGCGGAGCAAAGGTGATTTGTCTTTTATAACATTGTCTGTATAATACACTATTTGAATTGTACAAGAGTTTCATTTTGCTTTGGACTTGCTGTTAGATGCTACTGTAATCATTTCTTAGTGCTATTAATAATGTGTTTTTTCTTTATTCTTTTAATAATAAAAAATAATGCATTGGTTTTATATAGCGCTTTTCTGGACACTCAAAGACGCTTTACATTGCACTATTCATTCACTCCATACTTGATGGTGGTAAGCTACTATTGTAGCCACAGCTGCCCTGGGGTAGACTGACAGAAGCGAGGCTACCAGTTTGCGCCATCGGCCCCTCCGACCACCACCAACCACTCACTCACTCACTACATTCGCTAGGCTTCCTGGTGTTACCAAACGGTCTCCCATCCAAGTACTAACCAGGCCCTTCCCTGCTTAGCTTCCAAGATCTGACGGGATTGGGCATAGCAAAGGCGGTATGGCCTTTGCAAACAGGCTTGCAGGTGCAGGCTCCACATACAGTGAGGAAAATAAGTATTTGAACACCCTGCTATTTTGCAAGTTCTCCCACTTAGAAATCATGGAGGGGTCTGAAATTGTCATCGTAGGTGCATGTCCACTGTGAGAGACATAATCTAAAAAAAAAAATCCAGAAATCGCAATGTATGATTTTTTAACTATTTATTTGTATGATACAGCTGCAAATAAGTATTTGAACACCTGTCTATCAGCTAGAATTCTGACCCTCAAAGACCTGTTAGTCTGCCTTTAAAATGTCCACCTCCACTCCATTTATTATCCTATATTTAGATGCACCTGTTTGAGGTCTTTAGCTGCATAAAGACACCTGTCCACCCCATACAATCAGTAAGAATCCAACTACTAACATGGCCAAGACCAAAGAGCTGTCCAAAGACACTAGAGACAAAATTGTACACCTCCACAAGGTTGGAAAGGGCTACGGGGAAATTGCCAAGCAGCTTAGTGAAAAAAGGTCCACTGTTGGAGCAATCATTAGAAAATGGAAGAAGCTAAACATGACTGTCAATCTCCCTCGGACTGGGGCTCCATGCTCCAAGATCTTTCATCCAGGCCCAGGATAGGGACTTGGGGGGTCATGAGCCTGACCCGGTCATGAGCCCTGCCCCGCTAAGCGACCAATCACTGAGCAGAGCTGAGGACGGCAGCTGAGGAATGAGCCAATAGTTGAGGAATGTTGAGCAGTTAAGGGCCAATCAGAGAGCTCCGTCTCTCCTCAGCTCAAGGTACCCGGAAGTGTCGGTTCACTGCGGCTCTCGCTGCTTCTCGGGCTACTATCGCTCTTAACACCATGGATCTGTGCTCTAAACTTCAGATGAAGGCATCACAGAGGTAATGTAGTTCAGTACTCTGGGCATTATTTACGTTTTTTAGTTTTTTGCATAGTATAAGCCCGTTTAGGCTGCAAATGTTAGCATTTGCGTTAGCCACAACACCGGTAACACAGGCACAAACTCGTGTCATTCATGCCCGAAACTCAGTATTTTACGCTAATTTCACTGCCTAAACACCCACATGATGTGGCTTTTATAACGTCTTGTGGATTATAGTTATAAATTGCACGATTGCATGGCAGCAGAACCTAAGATGACCTTGTATGTTGTTAGTACTAGCATGAAGCACAACATTGATTCATAGATTATGTAAATGAATCACTAGCATAATACACTTTTGAATATCAGTAGTAAACCACGTTGTTTTGTGATAAACTGCTTAAAATAGGACTTAGATTAATCTCTTATTGAGTTGGTTAATTATTAATTCCTTTGAAAATGCTGACAGTAACAGTGCAGTAAACTTTAGCCCTTCTGTAGTTTTCTATTGGCTTGGTGCTTCTTAACATATTCTGATGCTTTATATGGTTGGCCTAATCCTGTCCACGATGAGGCTCATAGTTTACTCTTCATTCACTGTTTTGTCCTCATTTACTGAACTTTATATAAAAAGGGTCACATTCAGCTGCAAATTGTTTAGGTCGGACACACTTATGATAATAACATTCATGAAAATATAGGAAGTGTTGACAGTTTTCTTAGGTGAGTTACAAATATTCTAGACTACATTTATGTGGATGGATTTCAGATGTTTGAATGTGGAGCTGAAGTGCATTCGCTGTGATCCTAAACCTTTTTGTTTTTGTTCCAATAGAATCCGCTGGTTCCTTAAAGAACCTATGCCTCACCAGAGCCAACACCAGAGAGGGGGGCTGAGCTGCGGGGGTCTGAGGGCCTTCCACCCCCCTCTCACTACAGGAGATCACCGGTGCTTATCCCATGACCAGAGAAACAGCAGCCCGGCGAGCAGCTCCTGGTTATCAGCGATGGAACCTGCACTGGATACATCCTCAAAGGTGCGAGCCTTTTGTATACATGTCAGTCAAATCTGACTGAGATTTACATGGCCCTGGTGTCTATTATATGAAATGATTTTGCCTTACAGCTGTGTTTGCACCACGGCTCGAGCTGCAAAGCCGTAACAGCCTCAGACAGACGTCCCGGGTGTGTTCTCTTCCTGAACACTCGTTTAATGGACCACATTTAGCCTAAAGTCCCAGTACGAGCAGATACAATATAAAGTGAGAGAGTAAGTGAAGTTTTGTTTGCTCACTTGTAAATATTCCTAAATTGATTAATGTACAGTTATACTTTGTTGTTCATTCTTAGCTGTTGCAGAGACTCCCTCCACTCCTAGCGCTCCTGCTTTATCCATAGCAGCCTGCATTACAGCCTCCAAGTGAAGAGACAACTCAAAGTGAGTAAGAAACATCCACGTGTTCATTTTGTTCTGTTATAAACTCCAGCGCTGTGCACGAGAGTGATGATATTCACTATACTCCTATTCCAATGATTGAGTTTAGGACAGTAGTTCCCAAGGAAACCCATTGTCTCTGTCAGAGTGGTGACCATGAGGACGATGGATGAGGGTGGTCTTCTGTTATTTATGACATAAATTTAACATTAAGCCACTCAGCGTTTTGCCTAAGACAAACATATTCTAATCCACAATATTGAGCTGAATGAGCGAGATTACACCAAAGGGAAAGGGACTGTTAGTGGTGTGTTGCTCATGGGCCTTTACGTGTATAGACTGTGTTATGTCTCATTGTAATAATATTGTATTTTCTTTTGTTACCAGGCCCTCATTCACTCCGCCGCGGATCTGGGGCGGACACTTTTTGCTATCTGGGATATGACTCCGATTATGTTGCCCCTATGTCTTTGTGGTATGTTTTGTCGTAATGCAATTCCTACAGTCTTTTCCTTGTAAAGGTGTGAATAAAGTGTGTATGTTTTTGCTACACAGCACTGGTGGTCCAATGCAGAATCAATTGGATGAACTTCCCATCATTGAGCTTGAAGAAGCTGTCATAGACATTTGTGACCGGGACTGCAGTTATAGTGGAGTGGGTGAGTATTATTGTGTAGTTGTAACCCCCATGATTTAGTCTGTGTAAATTCTCAGTCGTACAGGAGTTGTCCATCTTCAACGAAGGGGGGGGAGCAGGTCGTTACAGACGCTCTACTTCAAAGGTGTTTACCCACAGGTGAGAGTAGCTGTTATTAGAGGGGAGGAGCCAACTCCTCCCAACTGGTCTTTATCTACGCTGCTTGCTGAGGGAAACCTTGTTCACTGACGAAGCCTTTTGGATGAGAGGCGAAACGTTTGGAGACCTCAACTACCAAGTACAGAAGATGACTCAAGTACCTTCGTTGAAGACCCCATGATTTAGGTCAAACCATTTATTCTTTATTTTATTATTTATTGCTACAAGTATCCCTATAAAAACACCAAAATCTCATTTGTTGATGTAGTTACACTTAGTCGCCACTAGATGGAGCCATACTCTGTAGTGTACCAAATGTTTTACGCAAGTGAGTCTAAAGCCTATTCACACAGGATTAGTGTTACCTAGGGACCACATGCGATTTGTAATAATCACGGAGAATGTCTGATGTTAATCCCGTGCGAATGCGCCATGTCAGTAAACATTCCCCCGTGAATTACTACTATATTTGACTGAACTCCGAGGTCCTGTGATCATACTAATCCAATGCGAATAGGCATGTCAGTGATTTGGACAGAAATGGGCAGGATCCGACACATGATTGGGCTTTTTTGTTTCCTGTGCCCATTTTTATTTACTTTTGATGACAAATGGAGGCTGCATTACAGAGTTTAAACCAGTGGTTTCGTTAGATCATAATTTTACTAACGGCGTCGTAAAAATGCCTGCCCTGAGCTGTCTTTATCCATCATTAATTCACCTCTCATTACATTAGTTTTTGTTGAGATTTATGCCAGTTATTTGAGAGGTTCCGTCGTGCGTTTTTGATGCTCCCAAGTCCGTGGCTTACCTTCGTCCGTCTCTCTCCTCTCCCTTCGCTCTCTGTGCTTCGTGTATTTTATCCAAAGTCCATGTGCTCTCAGCTACGACGTTAGCTCCATCATGTTTGCCTTTTAGCGGCAGTAACAGGCTGTTTTTAAAGGCAAAATCCAAAGAGAAACCACGCGGTGCGCTTTAGAGAGAGCCAGGCTGCGCTCAGTTTATGTCACTCCAACTACACATTTACAACCAACAACGGTTAAACACCTTTACGGACAATTGTTCACGGTAAAAGACTAAAACGGGCTTCACAAATTCATTCAGGTGAAAGTTAATTTTACAAATGAACTCAGAAAGGAGGAGATGTCTGTAAATTTCAACAAGAATCTCAGACTTCGGTTATCCCGTGCGAATGCACTACATGAAAAGCAGACGTCAGGGGGGTGTTTTTTTAATTGCATGGGGTCCCTAGATAATGCTTATCCCGTGTGAATAAGACAGAGAGAAACGTGGCTCTTGCTCGTCCTTTTGCTAAGAAACATACGTTTTAAGTTGCAGGGTTTCCCAATAATACATTAGTCTGTGGTGGCCCGCCATAGTCTATTTTTATCCATCACAGTCTCGATCTCCCCTCTCTTTCTCTGTCTGTCACCCAACACCAACATCTGCAGCAGAGGCACAGGTTTAACAGGACAAATAAGGAGCAGTGAACAATGTCTCACTGTTTAAGTAGCCTATTAATAATACAAAAAATGAAAACGGCTTTGTATAGTTTTGTTTTCGCTTATAAACTAAAATGGCTAATTTGCATAGTACACCTCTTTACTGCGCTGCTAATGCAGCTGTCACTATAATGAATTAAACCAGAGGTCACGAAATGGCGGACCTCAGTCTGGTTCCGGATCCACGCGCCAACCCGAAACTTGGATCCAAGTTGCACTGTCTCACCCTCGCTCCCTCACGCTACGCTAACCCAGCTGAACAGAAAGAGAAACTGCAGCCTCTGAGCTCGTTTTAAACTTTTAAAACGAGTGAAAAGCGCTTTATAAATAAACCTTACTTACTTTTAGAAACGGCTGCAGAAACCGAGAAGGGGCTAGTCATCTAATTAAATATCCAGTGTTGTTAGATGTGTTCTATTCTGCAAAAAGATTTCAGTGCTTTCATGTGTTAAGAACATGTCCTGCATGCTTTGGCGGGACTCAGTAGGGCCCTGACCATGGACAGATAGGCCCGGACTCTGCATCTGACTCGCTGAGCGGAGCTCATTGCATCAGCTCTGGAGGGGTGGATCTGCCTTGTACATTGACGTCCGTGCTAGGGGGCGATCCCTCCAGAGCATGTGTGTTGCTCAGGGAGTTGGGCCGTTTTGGAAAACTCTTGATCAAACTTTGAGTGACCAGCGTAGTGTGACCAGGGCCACAGGTGTCTTTCTTTTTTGAGGAACAGAGCTGGAAATGTTACGGAATGCACAATGAACGCGCGCGGCTGGTACTTCTCAGAACCGGGCGTAAAGGTTCTTCATCCTGTTTGTCAAACAGTCGCTATTGTAAAACACACAGGATTTCACACATGGCTGGGGCCACACCCCCTTGGGGGGTCATGAGCCGTTCCCAGGCGGTCTCCCATCCAAGTACTAACCAGGCCTGACCCTGCTTAGCTTCCGAGATCAGACGAGATTGGGCGTGCTTTTTTTAAAATCTTTTATTATGAAACAAAGTAAAAATACAAGTATGTACAAAGAAATACGACGATCCAGGGTGATGTGATGCTCCAGGGTAAATTGACAGGCCTTCATGATGTGGTGCAGGTCGTGATGGTGCTCCCAGCCGATGTGATGTTCCAGGCGGCGGCGATGGCGGCGGCGAGCCCGACCGATGTGATGTTCCAGGCGGCGGCGATGGCGGCGGCGAGCCCACCGATGTGATGTTCCAGGCGGAGGCGGAGCACAAGGGCGATACGGAGCGACATGAACAGGCGGCAGAGGAGCCCCGGACGCAGCGACGGACCGGGGTGACGCGAGGACGACGCGCCGGGATTGTGCCCAAAGAGGAGGAGGGTGACGAGCCGATGGTCCCATCCCTGAGCCGCCGGCGGTGGAAGGCGCAGCTCGCAGCGCCGTGCCAGGAGGTCCAGCAGCCGGGTCCAGAACTGCAGCACCGGTCCGCACTCGAGGAGCAGATGTTCCAGTGTCTCCGGATCGGACCTGCACACAGGACAGTCTCGGCCGAACTTTGTGGGATGTATTTGGTGCAGTTGAATGCACGTGTAAATCGGTCTATGTCGAATTTTGAAGTTGCCCTGACTCGGCTCCGGGGCCGTGTGTGGATTATACATGTGAGCCCAGAATGGTGTGCCGTGTAGTGCGGGATAGAGTCGTGTGCACTGCGGTGGGTGTTTTAACAATCTTACTGAGGATGAGGGTGTAAAGATGTTTAGTGGACAACCGGTTGAGTGGGAGGGGGTCGGCCCCCGCACGCAGAAGGCAGAAATCGAGCGTCGCCACCCCACCCGCCCGCTTCCCCTGCCCGAACAAACCCCCCCAGTGCCCCATCGCGGTGCTGACTGCGTTGGTCACCAATTGGGTGACGTAGCCCCTCCAGAACACGCCCCCCTTCTTCCGAAAACGAGCATAGAGAGCCGCAAAGTCGACCCTCCCCGAGTCGTCGATCAACTGCCCCAGGCGCTCCACGCCCTCCAACACCGCGCTCACGATATAATCGTTTGCCCCCACTCTACCCAGGTCAGGGTTGAACCGGATAGGCATAAGCAGGACCGACCGCAGGCACGCAGGCCTTGCCCGGAAATCCAGCCTGACGAGGCACCACGCCTCCATGACCTCGCGCTCGAACCTGCCCAGATGTTCGAGGCCCGCACGCGGCCGCACCTGGCACAGGTTAAACACCCCGAACTCCCCGCAAGTGCCCAGCCACCTGTGAAAGAAAGCTTTCCAGGGGGCGCGCACAGACACGTCCAACAGCTTCTGTACCAGCTTGACCCGGAGTGCGTCTCTCCTGGACGCCAGGTCCACGAGAGCCAAACCCCCCTCCCTATACCCCCCCACCAGGGCGCGGTGGCTGACCAGACCGCGCTCCATTCGCCACAGGAAGTGATTGACCATCGAATTGAATTTATACAGGACTGGCCCGGGCAGGGGCGCCACGCAGAGTGCGTGCGTCACCTTCGAAACCATCAGGGAATTCACCACAATGGCCGTCCCCTTGAAGGTCAGGCCACGCACGCGCCAGCTGTCCAGGATGCCTCTGCATGACGCCACCAGCCCGGACCAGAGCGTCTCCAGGCAGTCTGCCTCGTCCGGTCCCACGTACGCCCCCAACACCCTGATCGGTCCCGAAACTGTATTGAAAAGCCACAGGTTATTGATGGGCTGGGCAGTACCGCACAACATTAAAGACGACTTAAAATAATTGATTTTCGCACCGGAAACTAAACGGAACACACTCACAACATGCATGGCCGCACGCAAACTACATTCATTCTTGAGAAACAAGGAGGTGTCGTCAGCGTACTGCACCAGCTTAACCTCCTCGTTTCCCCCCGGGACAGACACCCCACGCACACTCACATCATCCATCAACATCTGGGCCAGAGGCTCACTCACCAGACTATACAACAAAGCAGACAAAGGACATCCATGGCGGACGGACCTGCGCAGGGGAAAACTACCTGTGAGCATACCATTCACTTTCACCACACTACGAGCACTCCCATACAACAGCTGCAACCCATCAACAAACGTCTGTCCGAAGCCCAATCGCCCCAACACACGCCACAAAAACCCATGCTCTACTCTATCGAATGCTTTATTAAAGTCGAGGGACAGGAAGAGACTGGACGAGGCAAACATCTCCCGCGACGCGTACCTGATGGTCAGCATGGAGTCCACTATGTCACGCCCCGGCACCGCGTAGGCCTGCGCAGGCCCCACGACGCTGCCTATCACCCGCTTTAACCGATTGGCCAAACACTTTTCCAAAATTTATAATCCCCGTTGAGAAAGGAAATGGGCCTGTAGTTCGCCAGATCAGACTTGTCCCCTTTTTTTGTAAAAGGAGTGTAACGACCCCCAGACTCATCGACTCAGGCAACGCAACAGACTGCTCCATGTCCAAAAAAAACAACAGCAATACATACACTCTCGCACACCCTCTCCAAATAGATAAGTTAAAATCAGTTATTATTACTATTTATATATGTATTTAGGATCATTTATTTCCAATTATTTATTTATTTATTTACTTCCTCGCGTCACTATTATTGTTATTATTGTTATTGTTATTATTATTATTATTATTGTTATTATAATTGTTATTATAATAATTATTATTATTTATATTTTCTTTCTCACTTAAATTGGATATCTGAACAAACTATACACATTATATCTGAGATTACGATCAGGTACTGGAAAAGAGAGGAAAGAAGGAAAGAAAAAGAATATATATAATATTATATTTGTTAAATAAATAAATCAATCAAATATACATAACCTAGAGAGCAACAGGGCAGACAAGAAGTGGGCCCGATGTGGGGTATCTCCCACCTCATCGGCCCCACAAATTTCTTGTTTTTTAATGCACCTCACAGTATAGGACTGACAAGAGGATAAGCAGGGCCTGTTGAGTGAGCCCGTCTCGCAACACGCTCTGCTTTTTATTATTATTATTATTTGTTTATTTATTTTTATTAATATTAATTATTTATTATTATTATTGTCATTTATTCTACTATTATTTTTCACCAAAACTCAGCAAGATAAAATATTAGCAATAAGTAATGATTGTAGCAATGATGATGGTGATAGTGATGATGATGTATATATATATAAATATATATACATATTTTTTTTCTTTCCCATTGAATGACATTGTAGCCTATTTTACTTTTTTCTTTTTTTCTTTTTTTTTCTTTTCTTCTTTTTTTTTAATATATTACACTTGCATATAGACTAATTTGACCACATTCGACATAGCACCTATGCACCCCTGCATTGCATACACAATCACATACATATACAGAAACTCCGCAAACCAAGAACTGAAACAATAAAAAACGCAACCCGAATAATTTTATTTTTATTTATTTTTTTACTATACTCTCCCCCTCCCCCCCAACCCCACCCACCTTAACACCTACTGTATTTGTAAACCGTATATATTAGATTTCGAATATAACTTTTTCTTTCTTTATGTTTCATTCTTGTAATTGTATTAAAATGTAATAAAAAATAAAAATAAAAAAAAACAACAGCAATATCGGAGCCAGCTGTGAGGAAAACGCTCTATAAAATTCCGCCGTCAAACCGTCCGAACCCGGGCTCTTGTTGGTATTTAGCCCTTTAATCGCCGCCTCCACCTCGCTCAGCGACAGCGGAGCATCGCACATCTCCGCCTCCTCCATGGACAGCGAGGCCGCCAGCTCACCTACCGCTGCGTCTGTCGCCTCCCTAGAGACCCCTTCGTTCTTGAACAAACCCGTGTAAAATAACTCAACAGCTTGCAGCACGTCTTCCGTTTCCGTGACCACTTTTCCTTCCCCATTTATAACCCGATCAATGAAAGCCCGACTGCACTCGTTTCTCCAGCCCAAGAAAAAAAGCTGTCGATCGCTCTCCCTCTACCATGTATTTCGCTCTTGCTCTTACCATCGCGCCTTTGCCTCTGCCCAGGTGCAAGGCATCTAATTGCGCTTTCAGAGCCGTTATCTCCCCCACATCAGCCGCGGCTGCATCCGCGCTCGCGGCCTCCAGACAGGAGCGCAGCGCGTAAAGCAGCTGATTTTCCCCCACGCACTCGAGCCACCGTTTGCGCTTGGCATAATTGATAGCCAGCCACTTTAAGCGGACCTTGACCCCTCCCACCAATCAACCAGGTTGTCCACACACTCCATCTCCGCGTTGATGTTCAGAAAAAAAAGCTCTGCTTTGCGCACAAACCCCTCATCCTTCAGCAAGCTGTTATTAAAAATCCAGAGTCCCCCGTTCCTGCGGCCTCCCCCGAACGCGAGCCGCACCACGAGACGGGAATGGTCACTAAACGGTGCCCACTCGTAATGCGCCCCCGTGCAGCATGCGCCAGATTTCTGTTAAATTATTTAGTGTTATTAAATCCAACAAAACTGTTCTTGCTACATTGTTTCTGTATACGTTATTCACACTCACATCCAGAGCGGACATGGCAGTATTGAAATCTCCAAATATCATACACTCACCATACACGTACTGAAAGGCTCGGGCAATAAAAAGGCTCCTATCATCCTGCACGTTCGGGGCATATAAATTAACCAGCGTAAATTTTAAAGGCCCCTCGAACTCTACGACGAGCAAGCGGCCCTCAGTGTCCGCGTGGACAAGCCGCGGAACGAATGGCGAACCTGCTCTGACCACAGTGACAACTCCACAGGAATGCGCGGAGCCCAATGACGCAAACACTCGCTCCGTGCACACAGACTTAAAATACGCCAGCCAGTCCGCATCCCACTGTGTCTCCTGCAGACAGAAGATGTTGTAGCGGGTGGATTGGAGCAGAGAGTGAATTTTAGCCTTGGTCTTTAAACCCCCGGTGTTGAAGGAGAGGACTGAAAGAGCCATTACATGAACGAGATAAATGAGAAAATTTTACCAAAACAGTAGGGATAGGGATTAAAGAAACAGAGACTGTGACAAGAAAAACCAGAAAGGGGGAAAATCCCCCATCCCCCCCAGCAAATCGCACCCTGCGTGTACCGTTTGTTCAATCAATTTTCTATTTGAAAACAACAATGAAATTACCCAGAAACGTGTGCTATAAGCATTTTTCATTTCATAAAATGATACAAAATCACTCAAAATGGCACGTATTTCATATTTCAATATGCTACAAAAACGGAAAATTGAAATCACAGCTTCGGAGCGTCATTATTTTGTTTTATCAATTTGCGTATAGCCGGAAGTTCAGCTGTACAGTTCACATTAAGGTCCCACCTGAAACACTGGGCTCGTCTTTCGGAGTGCAATTTCTAATAGGGAAAACGCAGTTGTTCAATTTTCAGTTCTTTGTCCTGGGGTATTAGCACTCTTTATATTCTATGACTTCCTCCGAGATGGGATTGGTTTTGCACGGAGCTAACTACAGCGCTATGCTAGATGGCTGCAGATGGCACTACCTGGGGTGCGTAACTCGTGCGCTTCCCCGAGCTCCTTTCTCCTCCACGAGTCTTGTGTAGAATGTGACATTCTGCGAGATGTATTGGACCGATCGCTTTAGCTACAATTACGCACGGAGATAAACATACTGTGCCAAGTCACCTGGAACCTAGGTGACCTAGTCACCTACTCACCTGGAACACCTCCCCAGATGACCAGTTCCATAGCCCCAAGGAGAGCTTAAGTAAAACAGCGGTTTCATTTATGATTATGAATATTTGTGTACCAAAAACATTTAACATTCAATTCGTGTTTGTACATTCTTTGCAAATGTAGAGAGTACATCTAGGTGGACACAAGACTCGTGCATTGTTTAGAGGAGGAGAAAGGAGCTCAGGGAAGCGCACGAGTTGCGCACCCCAGGTAGTGCCATCTGCAGCCTGCTACGGGCGCGTTGGCCACCTAGCATAGCGCTGTAGTTAGCTCCGTGCATAACCAATCCCATCTCGGAGGAAGTCATAGAATCTAAGGAGTGCTAATACCACAGGACAAAGAACTGTAAATTGGAGCTGTAAAGAACCCGGATAATCTTGAACTATAGGCTACTACTGCAGACTGAACCTACACATCTGCAGGTTGGTCAAAAGTACGATTTGTTTGTTATTTGTTAGACTACCAGTGTGTTGTTGACATTCTATCTGTCCTAAATCTCTTCTTCATGTCACGATGTAGCTTCTGTTTCATTTAGTTAATGCTTGAATCTGTTTTTTGTTGTAGAAGTTTGGAATTTGGGTTTTGTTCTTGCAATAAGACTTTTTAAGATCACATTGCTCATCATATGCTGCTTCTTTAAGGTAAATAATTTTTTTGTTTATAATTTTGTAAAGTTGGTAAATACACTGATTATTAATAGATACCTGTTTTCTTTATGTTTCCCAGTGTTTGTTGGTCGGAAAAGTCCAAAGAAATAAATCCTGGCTTAAACATAGAGCGGAGCTTTATCTGTAACAGACTCTAATAATGTTTAAGTAAGCTATGGATCTTTGGTTGATCTTAAGTTGCATCCAAAATGAATTTTTTGATGGTAGAAATGTCACAAATGCCACTGACTGAACAGCCACAGTGATGTCTAGGGATGGGAATTGATAAGATTTTATCGATATCAATACCATCAATAATTTTACCTATCGATGCGATTCTTTATCGATTCTCTTATCGATACCTGACTTGTCTGTGTGTTGGGGAAAAGCAAGGAATGAATGTGCTTTTGATAAACTTTATCAAAAAAAGACAAATTGTTAGTTTTCCCAAGAAAAAATATTTATTAAAGGGTAATGGTAACATTTGTACTTTTTCACCAAGTGTCTGTAACTTATAACAGACTGATGCTGTTTTGTAACACCTAAACAACAGGACTCGGTCTCAGCCCAAACCCCACAGTTTTTCATCTATTTTTGCTTCATCCTGCGCTACATTCTGCTTCCCCCTGTCCGTGTGTTGCTGCTTCTACCACGGGTCGCTGTGGCTGCAGCCCGTTACCCAGAGCTGCGAGAGATCAGCCGTTCCGCTCATATAGCGCACTCATAGCGGGGACGGGCAGAGGTAGCCCCGCTCACAGTGCGCTTAGGGTGGGGACAGGCAGCCGCAGGCTCCGCTCTGAGCCCCGGGCCTGTGCGGAGGCTGCAGAGGTGCGTTCAGATCGGGGACAGACAGCCTCGGACCCGCGCTCAGAGCACAGTGGCAGCAGGCGCAGCAGCGAGGCACTGAACCCCGTGTGTCATGACAATAGCGACGTATCGCAAGTTTGGAAAGAAACTCCAAGCCAATACAGCGGAGCGTATTGGCCTGGAGCAGCAAAGCGAAAACGTAGAACTGACACGTTTTATAACAATGGACTGTTTTAATTGACGACTCGTCTCTCATGAACGCGTAAAACGGAGGGGAAAGGCGAAGTGGAGGGCTAAGGGGTAGAATTGAGATTGGGCCGATGTTTCCCTGCTTACTTCGAAGGAGCGTCAACAGACTCGGAGAACATCATCATTACGCACATGCGTCTAGCTCCGCGCCGCGCTATGGTGTCCGAAAAGGGGGGGAAACGTGTTTTCAGAGCGGGAGCATCGATAAGAGGGATCGATAATGAAGTAGACGTACGGTTCCGATACTTTGCTCAAACAGAACCGGGTCTACTTGTAGAACCGGTTCTCGATTCCCATCCCTAGTGATGTCTGGTCTCTATAAACCATCAACCCTTAGATTACAGAACAACAACAGTCAATGTCCATAATATTAAATTCTAATCTGCTATTGTGCTTTCAGTTGCTGTGAAAAGAGGGGTGTTCACTTTCTGGACATTGAGTGACTGGATATTCACCAGGACGAGAGGAACCAGGCTAACTGCTCCTCACTACTGACCCACAGCTTGATAATGAACCTAAACATTGACAGGTTGGTCAAGTTGTGTCTGTTATTTCTGTCTTGCACATAAAACACCCATTTACTTTGACTATATTAAAACATTTAATTGGACGCTCGTGCTTCACAGCAAGAAGGTCCCGGATTCGATCCCTGGATGGGACCTTTATGTGCGGCGTTTGCATGTTTTCCCAAGTCTGTGTAGGTTTCCTTTGGGTACTCTGGTTTCCATGATGTACAATTGGCTAGGATGAATGATGTGTGTGCGTGAATGAATGGTGGCGGTCAGAGGGACCCTTTGCACAGATGTGTGCAGTCGCGCGTCTGTCAGTCTACCCCATGGGAAAATTTACCTGCATAGGTAACTTGGGGGGGTCATGAGCCGTTCCCAGGCGGTCTCCCATCCAAGTACTAACCAGGCCTGACCCTGCTTAGCTTCTGAGATCAGACGAGATTGGGCGTGCTCAGGGTAGTATGGCTGCAAGCCCTGGAGCCTGGCGCGCTGGGCCGTTTTATTCACAATGTAGTCCCGCATTCATTCTCTGCGGAGGAGATTTCCTTTTTGGTGAGAAAAAGTAAGTAAATAAAACCAAAAAGTAGGTGGACCGGTTCAGGGGAGTCTCCCGAGGACGCCCATGTGCGTGCCCGGCCTGTGCGACTCTTCCCCGAGGAGTTAACCGACCACATTTTCTCCAGTTTAGTAAAAAATGAGACAAAACTAAGATGAAACGCAACAAGAAAAGCAACAAAAAGTGACAAAAAAGCCACAAAAACAAAACAACATAGTGACAAAAAGTAATTTTGTATTGAACGTTTTGCCTCTCATCCAAAAGGCTTTTGGATGAGAGGTGAAACGTTTCGAGGATGAGAGGCAAAACGTTTCGAGACTTTGACTACAGTTGATGTATACAGGTGGATGTAATTTCCTGCTTGGCATTGCTGCCTGTTGCACCTCCACCGGTGCCCATGGGTCAGCTGCAGGGTCATCAGCCAGGAACCACCAATCACCAACGTTTCGCCCCTTTAATCCTGGAACGTCTCAAGGTGGCGGAGCAGTGACATCTCCTTGTCACTCCCTGCAGCTGGAGAATGTTATCCCCTGCAGCTGGAGAATGTTATCCCCTGCAGCTGTTAGCGGTTAGCTAACCACAGTAGCGGTTAGCTATACTTTCCCCAACTCCTATCCTTCCTCCTCAACTAGAGCCAGAAGCTGCCCCTTTCCGCCTCCTCCGAAAGCTCTCTTGTGTCCCGGCGCAGCTTTTCCCCCGTGACTCCTGCATCCCTCAAGAGCCGTACCATTGACAGCCCCACGAAGCCTCGGCAGCCAACTTCAACAGCCTCCCGGCACTCTGCAGCCAGCTCGGAATACTTGGCCTTCTTGCGCTCGTAGGCAGCCTCGATCTCCCCTTCTGATGGAACTGTGAGTTCAATGAGATGCACCACTTTTGCCTTCGAAGACCAAACCACAATGTCAGGGCGGAGAGATGTGATGGTGATCTCAGTGGGGAATTGGAGCTGTTAAGGTCAACCCTCATGTCCCACTCCTGGTTGGGGGCAAAGGGCCGCAATGTCTCTCTTGGCCTGGTGTAACTTTGCCCATCCCCTTCCCTGACAAAGTTGGTGCGGTTCTTTGCTGGTGGTAGCGCGAATCCATCAGGGAAAGGCGGAGTGCGGCGGGAGAGGCCAACAGCAACCTTGCACTGCAGCAGCGGGTAAGACAAGAGGGACCACGAGCCGGGTCGAAAACCACAGTGCCGACGGACCCCATGCAGCTGAAGGCATAGGAGGAACAGAGAAAGAAGTCCATTCCATGGACGCGGAGCCCTCTCACACCAAGACCCCACTCAAGCCATCCCACAGGGAAAAGAGCCACCAGCAGAGACCAGGGGACCAGCGAGAAGGAACACACTTAAATGGCCGAAGTCTAACCAAGCAGAGGCATGGCAAACACTGGACGCAGACCTGATCAAGATCCTGGAGGGTAAATTGCGTGGAGGCGTCGAAGTCAAGCTCAATCAGTTTGGAGATGCCATATACCAGAGCTGTAAGGACAGATTTGGTGACATTATCCCCAAACGACGGTCTGCCCCAAGAGTGAAGGGGAGGAGGGAAAAAGAGATCACAGAGCTTGTTCAGAGACGACAACAGCTCCGCAAGAACTGGAGGAAGGCAGATTATCCAGAGAGAGAAGGCCTGAAAGTCCTGTGGGAAGAAGTGAGGCAAAGGCTTGCAAGACTCCGCCGAGCTGAACACATCCGCAAGCGCAGTAAGCGGAAGCAAAAGGAGCGATCCAGCTTCTTCAAGGATCCCTTCAAGCATGCAAGACGGCTGCTAGAGGAGAAGAAGTCCGGGAAGCTCGAAGCCACCAGGGAGCAAATAGAACAGCATGCTAAAAGGCAGTACAGTGACCCGCTGAGAAACGTCCCTCTAGGAACACCAGGGTACGTGCCACAGCCTGGGCTGCCAACAGTTGAGTTCAACATAATGCCCCCCAAGCTCTACGAAGTCAGGCAAGTGGTGAGCAAGGCGAGGTCATCATCAGCACCAGGCCCCAATGGAGTTCCCTACAAGCTCTACAAAAACTGCCCTAAGGTACTAGAGCTACTGTGGTACCTAATGAGAACAACTTGGAAAAAGCAAATCATTCCATCGGAGTGGCAAAGAGCTGTAGCAGTCTTCATTCCTAAAGAGGAAAACTCCAGAGACATTGGCCAATTCAGAAACATCGCCCTGCTGAATGTTGAAGGGAAAATCTTCTTTTCTGTACTGGCCGGAAGGATGACCGAATTCCTGCTAAAGAATGGCTATATTGATACCAACTGCCAGAAAGCAGGAGTTCCAGGGTTCCCAGGGTGCATTGAGCACTCGTCAATGATCTGGAACCAAATCCAGAGAGCCAAGAGGGAGAAGACCGACCTGCACATCGTCTGGCTCGACCTCGCCAACGCGTATGGATCAGTCCCACATCAGCTGATCAGCTATGCTCTGGATTTCTTCCATATGCCCCTCTGCATCAGGAACTTGGTAGCACTGTACTTCAGTGACCTGCAGATGTGTCTCGCTGTCCAGGACTTCACTACTGGGTGGCAACAACTACAGGTGGGAATTGCCATGGGATGTGCCATTTCACCAATTCTGTTTGTCGCAGCCTTTGAGATCATTCTCCTAGGGGCAGGCAGATGGTGGGAGGGATCAAACTTCCATCTGGCCAGAGGCTTCCTCCACTTAGAAGCTACATGGACGATGTCACTAGTCTCCTCCAAACAGCAGCATGTACATCTAGGCTGTTAAAAAGGTTTGACGAGTTGATGTCATGGGCCAGGATGAAGGTCAAGCCCGCCAAATCCCGTAGTTTGTCACTCAGAAGGGGAGTCATAAACAATAGCACCCCCTTTGTCGCCGGGGTAGAGAAAATCCCTCTTCTGTCCGAACAACCTATCAGAAGTTTGGGGAGGGAGTATTCTGAAGAGCTCTCTGATAAACAAATGGGGAGGACCGTCATGAAACAGCTTTCAGACGGCCTGGCAAGGATCGACCAAAGCCAGCTCCCTGGGAAATACAAGGCTTGGTGCTACCAAGTCACACTCTATAGGAGACTGATGTGGCCCCTGAAGATGAGTGAGGTCCCCTCATCCACCATGAGGAAGATGGATGGTAAAACCAACACGTTCATCAGAAAGTGGTTGGGGCTACCACGGTGCCTCTCTGACTCTGGCCTCTTTGGGAGGAACGCGCTGCAACTGCCACTGCAGTCCCTAAGCATGGGCTGCATGCAAGAGAAGGCCAGGCTGGTTCTCGAGCTGAGTCAGTCCACCGACGAGTCTGTAAGGAATCCAAACGCCAAGGTTCCCACTGGCCGAAAGTGGAACGCAGAAGCCGAAGTGGGCTATGCGGTTAGCAGGTTGCAGAATCGAGAGATCGTGGGCAGAGTCCAGGCAGGAAGAGCAGGTCTAGGGTGGGGAGAGGCACCACGGTTTTGGTCAAAGGCCACTCGCAAGGAGAGGAAGGAGATGGTGGTGGCAGAAGTGACGAGGATGGAGGAAGAGCTCTATAAGATCAAGGCCGTCTCACAGGGAAGAAGAAGAAGATCTTTATTTATATAGCGCCTTTCACAGACATAGTCACAAAGCGCTTTACATGAGAGCATTTTACATTCACTCCATACTTGGTGGTGGTAAGCTACCTTAGTAGCTTCAGTTTCCCCTGGGGGAGACTGACAGAAGCGCTGTCGCGACACACATCAGCGCCAACGGTCCCTCTGACCACCTCCATGCATTCACACACACACATCATTCATCCTGGCCTATTGTACATGTTTTTGGTGGTAGGGGAAACCGGAGTACCCGGAGGAAACCTACGCAGGCACGGGGAGAACATGCAAACTCCACACAGAAAGGCCCCGTCCAGGTGGGAATTGAACCCGGGACCTTCTAGCTGTGAAGCGAGAGCACTAACCACTAGGGATGTAACGATTCATCGAAAATCGATTTAAAATCGATTTAATATGCGTAAAATGTGAATCGATGTAAAAAAATTAAAGAATCGATTTTAAAGCCACCCTCAGCTACTCCATTTTGCGCTACCGAAATAGACCGGAACATAGCTCATTGTTTCTAACAACGTTAACTTTTCTCAAGACAAGCTCCACACCTCCCCCCACCTCACCCCCAACACACGCCACACCATGTAAACACATACACGTGTAGGCATCGAAGCAGCAGACGCAGCTACGAGATTAGCGTTAGCGGCTAACGCAGAGTTTAGCATTTTGACAGAAGTTTACCAAAGATCGTAAACTGACAAACGTCTGACCAACCTGCTCTGATTCTGCTGAAATCCTCATCAAATGTCCGCTTGTCAATTAATCCAATACCTACAGGGAGCTGTCATGTCTTTTTCCTCCTTATGATTACAAAGGCTGCACAGGAGGCTGTGAGGCGTTCGAGGGTGAAAAAAACTGCACTGTAAAATTAGTTCTAAATGGTAGTATTATGTTCAAACTGCAAAAGAAAAAAGGTTTGGTAAAATAAATATAATCTCAAAATATTTGCTTTGCTACACATCTTATTTATGATGAAAACATGTAAATTTACAAGCACTCATGTCAAAATGATTATAGTTCATTTTCATGTCTTGTAATTTTGCAACTGTCTCAGTTCTCTTACTGAGACAGTTGCAGTTTGTTACAAGGACAAAAATGCAGATGTTAAAACCAAAGAAACTTTGGTATGAATGAGTCATACTCTTTTCTAAAAAAAAAAGTTTAAAGGTAAAAAAAAAATCGGAAAAAATCGAAATCGGGAACTTAAAATTGGGAATCGAATCGGGGCTTGAGTGAATCGTTACATCCCTACTAACCGCTGCGCTACCGTGCCGCCCAAGGGCAGGCAAGGAAGATGGACAACTTGGGAGGGAGTTGTCGACCGTAACATCAGTTGGTCTGACCTGTGGAAGACCCCGCAGGCAAGGCTCAGCTTCCTTATCCGCTCAACCTACGACACGCTTCCCTGTCCTCGCAACCTGCACCAATGGTTTTGCAATGAGGAATGCTGCTCACTCTGTAACGCTCCCAACGCAAGCCTTCAACACATCTTGTCAGGCTGCAAGACTGCGCTCTCCCAGGGACGCTACAGGTGGCGCCATGACCAGGTCCTCAGGAAGCTTGCTGAGGTTCTGGAAAGGTGCAGACAGGGTAGCAAACAGCCCCCTGAACGTCGTTACCTTCTCCCATCCACAAGCACACTTTCGGAGGACCTTCTCCTCTCTGTCTGGGTTTCTGGTGATTTCGTTGTCCTTTTCCATTGCAGTTGTCGTTGCCGTGTGGTCCGTCCTGTTAGGCCCATCTTTCATCCCACCTCTCGGAAGGCCTGCGGGTTGTTTTCTCTTATGATTCTTCGTAGTTAGGCATGGGTGTCTCTTTTCCAAGAGACTAGTGGGTTGGGTAACAAACTCCCACTCCCAGTGTGGTCTTTCCCTGCTGTCAACCAGACTTTCCTGGTTGTCCTCCAGTCTTCCCTGGACTCCAACTGCCCTGTTCACAGTAGTCACTGGGTTGCCAGACCATCAGTTGATGTATACAGGTGGATGTAATTTCCTGCTTGGCATTGCTGCCTGTCGCACCTCCTCCGGTGCCCATGGGTCAGCTGCAGGGTTATCAGCCAGGAACCACCAATCACCAATGTTTCGCCCCTTTAATCCTGGAACGTCTCAAGGTGGCGGAGCAGTGACAAGGACGTCTCCTTGTCACTCCCTGCAGCTGGAGAATGTTATCCCCTGCAGCTGTCATTGCAGTTAGCTATACTTTCCCCAACTCCTATCCTTCCTCCTCAACCAGAGCCAGAAGCTGCCCCTTTCCGCCTCCTCCGAAAGCTCTCTTGTGTTCCAGCGCAGCTTTTCCCCCGTGACTCCTGCAACCCTCAAGAGCCGTATCATTGACAGCCCCACGAAGCCTCGGCAGCCAACTTCAACAGGGTAGATGGCGGCCTTCCATCCAGCCTCCCGGCACTCTGCAGCCAGCTCGGAATACTTGGCCTTCTTGCGCTCGTAGGCAGCCTCGATCTCCCCTTCTGATGGAACTGTGAGTTCAATGAGATGCACCACTTTTGCCTTCGAAGACCAAACCACAATGTCAGGGCGGAGAGATGTGATGGTGATCTCAGTGGGGAATTGGAGCTGTTTGTTAAAGTCAACCCTCATGTCCCACTCCTGGTTGGGGGCAAAGGGCCGCAGTGTCTCTCTTGGCCTGGTGTAACTTTGCCCATCCCCTTCCCTGACAAAGTTGGTGCGGTTCTATGCTGGTGGTAGCTGTTTGCTACCCTGTCTGCACCTTTCCAGACCCTCAGCAAGCTTCCTGAGGACCTGGTCATGGCGCCACCTGTAGCATCCCTGGGAGAGCGCAGTCTTGCAGCCTGACAAGATGTGTTGAAGGCTTGCGTTGGGAGCGTTACAGAGTGAGCAGCATTCCTCATTGCCAAACCATTGGTGCAGGTTGCGAGGACAGGGAAGCGTGTCGTAGGTTGAGCAGATAAGGAAGCTGAGCCTTGCCTGCGGGATCTTCCACAGGTCAGACCAACTGATGTTACGGTCGACAACTCCCTCCCAAGTTGTCCATCTTCCTTGCCTGCCCTGTGAGACGGCCTTGATCTTATAGAGCTCTTCCTCCATCCTCGTCACTTCTGCCACCACCATCTCCTTCCTCTCCTTGCGAGTGGCCTTTGACCAAAACCGTGGTGCCAGAGTACAGAAGATGACTCAAGTACCTTCATTGAAGATGGACAACTCCTGTATGACTGAGAGCTTACACAGACATTTTGTGTTAATGCACTTTTCAATCTTAACACTTCAATAATAACATTGACTTGCATCAGAGGCTGGGTAGTGATGCGGATAGTGCTTTGGACGGGGAACAGAGGCTGGGCAGTGACTGAAGTGCTCTGGGTAGGCAGCAGAGGTCGGACAAGAGGAGCAGGCAGTAGAGGGCGTGGGGTTGGTACAGTGCGCTGGTTTGGCCGTAGACTGAGCAGTGGGCGGCAAGCTGGGTGCAAGAAAGAAGGGTGTGGACGGTGTTTGTTGCTGGAGGTACTATGCGCCTCCTTTTCAGTTGGGCCATCCCTGCAGTGTTAGGTGGGAGAATGAAGTGATGAAGATCTTCTTCACTACCAGAAGGCGTACAGAGTAGGGCTGAACGATTTTGGAAAATAATCTAATTGCGATTTTTTTCTTCAATATTGCGATTGCGATTAAATATGCGATTATTGTTGCAAGGTCCTCTTCTCATGTATTTTTCACCTAACACAAGCAATAAATCAGTCTGTTTCATAACAAACAATATTAGATTAATTTGAAGTGAAAATTGCAACAAAATTGTTGTTTGACCTATTCAAAATGTGTGAAAATGTGGACTGCACTTCTTAAAAACTGTCTGAACTTAACAGTACAGTCTATAAATAAAAGATACATTATATATATAGATTTTTTTTTTTAAAGATCAAACTCACTGATCCAGTCAGTAACATCACCCATACTAAGGTGCAGGAAAAGTAAGAACAAACGCCTGCTTTAACTAGTTGGAAAAAATTTAGGAAATCAAACTCCCAATTAATACAAAATAAACTATTGATTATTTATTATTTCGGGCAATCAAATCCCTGTCTGAGCTGCAACTCGTAGTTGCTTCAGATGCGCGTTATTGATGGACACGGAGAGGCCAGATGGAGCACACGCCAAAACACACTGGAATTAGGAGCAGCATTTTGGTTTTGGGATGTAACTTTGGACAATATGAAGAAAGAAGCACAGTGACGCAAGGAGACATGAGGTGCCAAACACAGACACGTCTCTTTGACTCGCAGCCATTTAGTGACATTTCAGCGTAAACAGCGCATTTCCTCAGCAAAATAAGACATGACACGGAGTCCTGCCTCGGATCGTAATTTCCATACAGCAGTTTAGTGTTTATATCTAGCGTCTGTACTACCTACGGAGCGCATATGCGTAGATGCAAAGGTAAATAAAGGCATATGGCACATCGCCTCCGCGGATACGGTCATGAACCGTCATTATGCTTTTGAGATAAGTTCTTTATCCACAACATTCCCAAACATAAGCCTCCTAAACTGAGCCACAAACCACTCTTTACAAGCAACACAGGCTCACCTATATCTCTGTGGAAGAGGCAGAGGCGTAATCCGGAGGTGAGGTAGTTTCTGTGATCATCAGAGCGTGTAGTAGCAGCGAGAGAATGGCGTGATGAGCGCTGCGGCTAACGCAATGCTAGCCGAGAAGAAAGCAATAGTCCTTCGCGGTGGCTGCATGATAAACGCTGATATTTTCACTTTACATCCACAATCTACCGCGCACCTTAACTAGGCTGGGACGTAAACAAAAGCACGCGGCGGCGCGGACTTTGCTGCCCTATCTCGCTGCTTCATTCACTTCCAAAATCGCGTGCCCTGCGATTACGAAATCGCGTTGTGTCATATCGCGATAAAATTGCAAATGCAATTAATCGTTCAGCCCTAGTACAGAGCTTCCCCTTCACCTCCACTGCAGGTGGAAGGCTCTCGGAACTAGTGGAAAGGCTACCTGGAGCCTTGATTCCCTGATTTAAAACAGCCCTCTCCTGCTGCCTCTCTCTATTGCGGTACCTAACACAGATGATGTTATTATTTAATATGTATAATATATAACAACTTTATTATTCATTATTGCTGATAATGAATAGAAAAGGTACAGAATAAGGATGCAAAAGATGCAAAGGTGGAAACGCACCAACTTGAAATTGTTGCTGTATTAACTTCTGGCAGCTGAATGGTTGTCTCCTCCATCACCTTGCAATTATTTAAAATAATTTGCCGGATATGGCGGTAGGCCAAGGTGATGAGGCTCCATCTCTCCTTTCTGACTCCCTCTACTCTCCGGGGCCCAGGATACTCTGCACATAGCTTGACAAAAAGTGCCTCACACACTCGATTGCAGTCAGGCCATTGTGCAGGGCTCTTTCCTGCTGCAAAGGCTCTAAAAAGTGATAAACACAATTTAAATTAGTCAGGTAAGTAGAAGCTATACCAACTTTAACTCCATAATTAATACTTAAGTTATACCGTTTTGTGCTCTCCACACCAGGTGCAACATCTTTTTTTGTTGCTCTGAATCTACCCCTTGGGAGGCTGTCCTGATGTCGCCTGGGATATTTCGTTTTTTTTTGGTCAAAATCAGACAAGCGCTCCCAAAGGGTAATAATATGGGCAGACTCCTCCCTCGTCAAAGCCAGGCTGTGGTCTTTCAGACTGAACAGGTATTCTGCCAGGTCCTGAACTGCTCCAAATCCCTCCACATTGTCAGGTCCCACGGAGTCCTACAAAGCACATTAAAATATCAACAGCATTCCATTTTAATCTACTCTATTTAGTCTTAACCTTGAGGAATTCTTCATTTCTCTACAGAGATTAATAAAGTAAAGTATAACTTATTTAAGAACCAATTTATACATTAGGATGATTGTGATTATCGACAAATTATGAATGCTCATGTCAAGTAAACGTGTTCATGTCAAGTAAACGCGTTCACTTGACATGCCACAGGCCACATCATGACTATTGTGGCCTGTGGATGGACCTGGCTCAGGATGAAGGTGAGCAGATGAGCCTGGAGCAGAATCAAGCAAGGCAGAGGAGAGCACAGGTGGATGTAAGTGGGCTGAGGAGACTGCCGGTGGAGGTAAGTTGGCTGAGGAGACTGCAGCTGGAGGTAAGTGGGCAGAGGAGACTGCAGCTGGAGGTAAGTGGACAGAGGAGACTGCTGCTGGAGGTAAGTTGGTTGAGGAGACTGCTGCTGGAGGTAAGTGGGCTGAGGAGACTGCTGCTGGAGGTAAGTGGGCTGAGGAGACTGCTGCTGGAGGTAAGTGGGCTGAGGAGACTGTCGGTGGAGGTAAGTGGGCTGAGGAGACTGTCGGTGGAGGTAAGTGGGCAGAGGAGACTGTCGGTGGAGGTAAGTGGGCAGAGGAGACTGTGGGGAGTGGGCAGAGGAGACTGTCGGTGGAGGTAAGTTGGTTGAAGAGACTGGGGGTTAGCCACTTCGATGCAAAGAAGAAGAATGCAAAGAACATTATATTGGAGAAACCAAACAAGTCTTACAGAAGAGACTTTATCAACACCGAAGAGAAAGCACAAGCGGCCCCCAGTCGGCTGTGCACCTTCACCTTAAAGCCTCCAACCACTCTTTTGAGGACGGGGAGGTCAAAATTTTAGGTAAAGAAGAACGTTGGTTTGAAAGAGGAGTAAAATAAGCTATTTTTGTCAGAAAAGAAATCCCACCATGAACCGAAATGGTGGGCTAAGATTTAATCTTTCTTCTTTTTAGTCCAATCTGCTTCGGGGAAAACCGACAGGACACGCCCAGTCTAAGGAGACGATACCTCAGCTAACAAAAGAACAATAGACAGGTAATTAGCAGTGATCAGCCATGAATAGGACAGGACTGACCGATACTGGGGTGAGCAGGTCGTTACAGACGCTCTACTTCAAAGGTGTTTACCCACAGGTGAGAGTAGCTGTGATTAGAGGGGAGGAGCCGGGCCAACCCCAACTCCTCCCAATTGGTCTTTATCTAAGCTGCGTGCTGAGCGGGATTTCGTCCACTGACGAAGCCTTTTGGATGAGAGGCGAAACGTTTGGAGACCTCAACTACCGAGTTCAGAAAAGATGACTCACAGAAAAGAGTACCTTCATTGAAGATGGACAACTCCTGTACGACTGAGAACTTACACAGACTTATCGAGATATAATTAGCTATGAGCAGAGCTCCAGAATGTCTTTTTGAACCGACAGCAGAAGTGCTTCTAGGCTAAACTATACACAAGACAAGGGAAAGTGTTACATGGGTAACTGACAGTCAAAACTGTGCGTTTTATAGCGTTATATATTGTTCTGAATATGTACAAAATAAGAAAATCTTGTACTTTGGTTATATGTAATGTTACCAATTACTTTTAAGATAAAGTAAGGAAATGTGCACATATCTGATAACTGAGCATGTGTACCTGTATATTTGCGTGGAGGTGTGTAGTCCACAAGCTCCTGGCCAAGGACTTCCACTGACAGATGGTTGCCTGCATGCCTTAGGAGTCCGCTGTAACAGTGTGATCTTCCAAACCCCTCAGCAGTCTTGGTCCGGTCCTCGTTCCATCTGGCTAGGCCGTCCACAAGATAAGCCTGGAAAAAGGTGCCTGTAACACATAAAAAATGGTTCATGTTTCAACTTATGCTTCAGGTATTAATGTGTACATGACATGTTATCGTAATCTATATTACCCTATATACCCTTTACTTGGGATGAATCTATTCATGTGAAGGTGAAAGTTCTCCAGGGATGTTGAACCTCTGGAACACCGAAACACAGGCAGATCTTGACCCCCTTTGTTCATTGTCCCAGTCTAGATAGACACAGCGAGACACCTGGTGGGTCCTGTAGGCAGGGGGTGTGCTTCCGTTGGGCCTTCCAGATCTCCTTCATCCTGGCAGAGTGGATGAGTGGCACACCCAGACTGTTGTGTCCTTTCTCATGGTCATATGCCGCAATCAATTCACCAATCGTCCCCTCACAGAAGATGGCTGCCCTCACGTCCGCCCCGTGAGGGCAGCCATGTTAGTTTCACAGAGCACTTGGTATCATTATATGGCTGTTTCTCAATTGCCAGGATCCTTCCTACATTTGTCCACTTTGTTGACGTCCTCGGTCGTAGGCTCCTCCAAAACCAAGAAGAGTGTCTCAACGCCACATTTGGAACCGCCTTCGGGCGAGCGGCTGCGTCAGGTCACGTGTCAAATCATGTGATAAAATATTAAATTATGCTTTGAAAAACAACTGTTGTATGAATAAAGGCTGGGAAGCTGTTTTTAAACTGGTTTTGGTTGGATGTCTTACTGTTTGAACATTTTGGCCTGAATAAAACAATTACATTTCTGCAAGGATTTGCAAGGTATTCAATTAAAATATATTTAGCAGGTCCAGTTGCTAATCGTCTACAATTGCAGACTTACTTTAACAGCCATAGGCCTCATTTCTCAATAAATAGGCCTATTTATTAGGCCTTTCATTAAGATTACCTTTATATAAACCTATTTTTTACATCTTTACTGGCTTACAACACTTCTACCAATGATTTTATTATTACAATTACTTTTTTGCATAAACGTGGAACAAAACCTTTTAAAGTGAGTACTACTGGTCATTATTGAGATGTTTCTGAGATGTTTTATTTGGGGTTTTTACAAGCTGTGAGCCATAATTATCAAAATTATAACAAATAAAGGCTCGATGTGTCTCACTGTGCATGATGATTATGGCTTACAGCTTGTAAAAAACACTAATTCAAAATCTCAGAAAATTAGAATCTTGTGTAAAGGACTATATTGTAGCTCAAAGTGTCACCCTTTCATCAGCTAATTCATCCAAAACACCTGCAAAGGGTCCCTGAGACTTTAAATGGTCTCTCAGTGGTTTAGTAGATTTCACCATCATGGGGAAGACTGCTGACCTGACAGTTGTGCAGAAAACCATCATTGACACCCTCCATAAGGAGGGAAAGGCTCAAAAGGCAATAGCAAAATAAGTTGGATGTTTTCAAAGTGCTGTATCAAAGCACATTAATAGAAAGTTAAGTGGAAGGAAAAAGTGTGGAAGAAAAAGGTGCACAAGCCGCAGGGATGAGCGCAGCCCGGAGAGGATTGTCAGAAAGCACATTCAAAAGTGTGGGGGACCTTCTCAAGGAGTGGACTGAGGCTGGAGTCAGTGCATCAAGAGCCACCACACACAGACAGATCCTAGACATGGGCTTCAAATGTCATATTCCTCTGGTTGAAGCATCCTGGTCCTCCATAACACCTCAGCAGTGCCTCAGGCTGATAGCATCCATGCCACACCGCATTAAAGCTGGGGTACCTGATTTTTCCTGTGCAAACAGTAACATTTTTTGTTTTTGGCCCAAACTTGTTTCTAGCTCTCACAATACCTCCTGTGTATTCAAATTGTTCAAAGAATGGAATTATATGCACATTCCACACCCATATACAGCATTGAGTGGTGACAAAGTGAAGCAGGGGCTGCAAACCCAAGATATATTCCACTAATTTAAACTAGACTTCTATCATTATGGGTAATGTTCAGCTCTCTGAGGAAGCGAAGAATCCACAGGCGCATCCTTCGTAAAGTCGAGCAGAGCAGAGGGTGTGAGGGGTCTGAGTGAATTGGAACAGCACTTGGCCGCTGTGATGACGTGGCTAACCGAAGTGGTTGAGACGCTGAGAATCCTGACAATAAAGCAGCCTAATACTGGGGCTGAAAGAATGGTGGATAGTGTGTGCATTGCAGGCAATATTATTACATAGGAATAAGCACAGAAATAGCATTTGTTGGGGCAATCAGCACCCCCTAACCAAAATAATTTCCCACGGCTCCTATTTGTCTCTTCTAATTATATTATACAGTGGGGTGAAAAAGTATCCGTACCTCTTTAACTTTTTGACAATATGGTACGCTATTGACCACAAACATAAATATATTTAGTTGAAAGTTTACGTGAAAGACACACACTAAGTGACACACAATCGTGAAGTGAAATTAAATTTACAGTATATGTGATTTTGAACTGTTTTTTATAAATAAAAAATTGAAAAGTGGGGTTTGCATAAGTATCTATCCCTTTTCCTTTTAGTGCAACCAATTCAGAAGTTGCATGATTTCTGAACCATCATGCAACTGATGATTGCATGATCATTAGTTCATGTAGTCACATGATCATCACTCTATGATCATCAGTTGCATTTAGTCACATGATCATCACTTGTGTGCAATCTAATCTTAGTTCAAATACAGCTGATCTGTGATGGTCTCAGAGGTCTGTTGAGAGACTAAATTTATTGGGGAGCAGACAGCATCATGATGTCCAAGGAACACACCAGACAGGTCCAGGATAAAGTTGGGAGTATGGAGAAGTATAAGGCTGGGTAAGGTTATAAAAAGATTTCCAAAGCTTTGAACATCTGTCAAAGTACAATTAATAGTCGGGGGCCAAAGTTTCAAAAGCTCTTTAAATTGTATTGAACCTGACATGGTCTGCCATACTTTTTATTTGTGTTTTTTCTGTTAACTTTAACCCTAAGGACCAATAATTGGAGGGTTTGCTCTGCTGGAAATATCGTGTATATCGTGTAATCGTGTAATAATTGTGGCCATTTTAGTGTATGCACCCCCATCTCGAAAAAGTCGCTTTTGACACTGGTCCAAAGTTTGGTTTAGGTCATTTCCAGCCCATTAGAAAATGATTTACACCATTGTATTTGGTATCATTTCAAAGAATGATACATGAACATTGTCATGTTTCATTTGAGCCCAAATGTACTACTCTGTGAAAATTACTGTGGTAGCCATAGCTCCTCTAACTCAAACCTGAGGACGTTTTTTTTCACCATTTTCGCCAAAACAGTTTTACTACTGTGATGTTTCTTCCAGGAACATCACAGACACAAATGTTTGATACTGGGCAACTCTCTAGACTCTGAGGATTCAGGAAATGTATAACATGTCAGCACTTTCTCAGCTTAAGACCTCTTTGTGAGCCACAAAGTAGAAGAATGTCCACCTCATATGACCCTCTTCAATAGAAATAAGCCTATATCTGCCATTCTGAGGTTGGAACAGCTGGTGGACCTTCTGCCCAGGACAGGCCCAACTTGAAATTACATTTATAGAGAAGAACAGTTCTGTATTTTCAAAAAAAAAGTTTCAAAAAAAGTTCTTCCTCTATTTTGTATTATATAGCTCTTTATTATTACCCTATACTATGCCATACACACAATGTCATTCTGTTGCTTTCACTAATACCATATATGTAACCCTCTAAATCTGTATACAATTTCTCCGTAATACAAGATAATCCTAACAGTTTGGCTTTGAAGACACCACATGGGTATGCCTAAAATACCATATGTATTGGTTGTACACTAGATACTAACTTACTGTAGTTAATGTATTTGCTGTAGAAAACTGCACTGTTCTGAAGGTGGATTTGCCATAAACCACAGGTTTACTACGAACAACACCCTTTTTTACTGATTAGTAAATTGATAATGTAAATCATTGTATAAGGTCCTTTCATTAAAGTTGTTTTATGTCATCACTAATAAGTCAAATATCATTGTATAATGATATATTGGTTTATTTGGTCGGGACAGTGCATGTTAATTAACATACATGGGTCTCATGCATGTAAACAAGCCACACCGGATTGTAGCCTTGGGCTAATTTCCATCCGTTGTCCCCCATGCACACTCTCAAACACACTATCATTCATCCTGGCCTATTATACATACATGATAATGAGGTGTTATATATGTATAACCAGGACAGGGAGAGTCTAAACAAGACAGCTTTAACTATTTATCTAGCTTTTCTGAAGTTTTTGTACATGTTAAAATTGTCACACTGTATTTCTCTTTGATATTTTAATATCAACCCCGTGAACTGCTACCTTAACGTGGTAGGGTTGTTTGAGTGCCCGAATGATCCGAGGAGCTATGTTGTCTGGGGCTTCATGCCCCTGGTAGGGTCTCCCATGGCAAACAGGTCTTAGGTGACGGGTCAGACGAAATGCAGTTCGAAGACTTCTATGGACAGTATAACAGCAAGGACCGTGACGTCGCCTGGTATGGCGCAGCCGGGGCCCCACCCTGGAGCCAGGCCTGGGGTTGGGGCTCGAATGCGAGCGTCTGGTGGTCGGGCCTCTGCCCACGGGGCCCGGCCGGGCACAGCCGGAAGGGACGACGTGGGCCCGCCCTCCTGTGGACCCACCACCCGCAGAGGGATCCGTAGGGGTCGGGTGCAGAGAGGACTAGGTGGCAGTCAAAGGCGGGTGCCTCGACGACCTGGTCCTCGTGCGCAGCTTCTGGCGTTCGGAACATGGAACTTCACTTCGCTGGGGGGAAGGAGCCTGAGCTTGTGCGGGAGGTTGAGAGATACCGGCTAGATATAGTCGGGCTCACCTCCACGCACAGCCTGGGTTCCGGATCCCAACTCCTGGAGAGAGGCTGGACTCTCCATTTTTCTGGAGTTGCCCGCGGGGAGAGACGGCGGGCTGGGGTGGGTTTGCTCATAGCCCCCAGCTCAGCCGCCACGTGTTGGAGTTCACCCCGGTGAACGAGAGGGTCGCGTCCCTACGCCTTCGGGTTGGGGACAGGTCTCTCACCGTTGTCTCGGCCTACGGGCCCAACATCGGTGCAGAGTACCCGGCCTTCTTGGAGTCCCTGGGAGGGGTACTAGATAGTGCTCCGACTGGGGACTCCATTGTTCTACTGGGGGACTTCAACGCCCACGTGGGTAACGACAGTGAGACCTGGACGGGGGTGATGGGGAAGAACGGCCTCCCCGATCTGAATCCGAGTGGTGTTCTGTTATTGGACTTCTGTGCTAGTTACAGTTTGTCCATAACGAACACCATGTTCGAGCACAAGGGTGTCCATAAGTGCACGTGGCACAAGAACACCCTAGGCAGGAGGTCGATGATCGACTTTGTAGTTGTGCCATCTGATCTCCGGCCGCGTGTCTCGGACACTCGGGTGAAGAGAGAGGGGCTGAGCTGTCAACTGATCACCACCTGGTGGTGAGCTGGATCCGCTGGCAGGGGAGGAAGCCGTCAAGCTGAAGAAGGAGTCCTACCTGGCCTTGTTGGCTTGTGGGACTCCGGAGGCCACTGAGAGGTACCGGCAGGCCAAGCGTGCTGCAGCTCGTGCGGTCACAGAGGCAAAAACTCGGGTCTGGGAGGAGTTCGGAGAAGCCATGGAGGAGGACTATCGGTCGGCCTCGAAGAGATTCTGGCAAACCATCCGGCGCCTCAGGAGGGGGAAGCAGTGCTTCAGCAACACTGTTTACAGTGCGGGCGGGGAGCTGTTGACCTCGACTGGGGATGTGGTCGGGCGGTGGAAGGAGTACTTCGAGGATCTCCTCAATTCCACTGTCACGTCCTCCGATGAGGAGGCAGAGGCTGGGGACTCGGAGGGGGGTTCGTCCATCACCCAGGCTGAAGTCACCGAGGTGGTTAGAAAGCTCCTCGGTGGCAAGGCCCCGGGGTGGATGAAATTCGTCCCGAGTACCTTAAGTCTCTGGATGTTGTAGGGCTGTCTTGGCTGACACGTCTCTGCAACATCGCGTGGCGGTCGGGGACAGTGCCTCTGGATTGGCAGACCGGGGTGGTGGTCCCTCTCTTTAAGAAGGGGATCGGAGGGTGTGCTCCAATTACAGAGGGATCACACTTCTCAGCCTCCCCGGTAAGGTCTACTCCAGGGTGCTGGAGAGGAGGATCGGGCCGATAGTCGAACCTCGAATTCAGGAGGAACAATGCGGTTTTCGTCCCGGTCGTGGCACACTGGACCAGCTCTATACCCTTCATCGGGTGCTCGAGGGTTCATGGGAGTTTGCCCAACCAGTCCACATGTGCTTTGTGGATCTGGAGAAAGCGTTCGACCGTGTCCCTCGTGGTTCCCTGTGGGGGGTGCTCCGGGAGTATGGGGTCCGGGGCCCTCTGCTAAGGGCTGTCCGTTCCCTGTATGACCGTAGCAGGAGCTTGGTTCGCATTGCCGGCAGTAAGTCAGACTTGTTTCCGGTGCGTGTTGGTCTCCGCCAGGGCTGCCCTATGTCACCGGTTCTGTTCATTACCTTTATGGACAGAATTTCTAGGCGCAGCCAGGGGCCGGAGGGTGTCCGGTTTGGGAACCTCAGGATCTCATCTCTGCTGTTTGCAGATGATGTTGTTCTGTTGGCTTCATCAAATCAGGACCTTCAGCGCGCACTGGGCGGTTTGCAGCCGAGTGTGACGCGGCCGGGATGAGGATCAGCACCTCCAAATCTGAGGCCATGGTTCTCCACCGGAAAAAGGTGGTTTCCCCGCTTCAGGTCGGTGGGGAGTCCTTACCTCAAGTGGAGGAGTTCAAGTATCTCGGGGTCTTGTTCACGAGTGAGGGACGGATGGAGCGTGAGATCGATAGACGGATCGGTGCAGCGTCAGCAGTGATGCGGTCGCTGTATCGGACTGTTGTGGTAAAGAGGGAGCTGAGTCAGGGGGCAAAGCTCTCGATTTACCGATCGATCTACGTTCCCACCCTCACCTATGGTCATGAGATCTGGGTAATGACCAAAAGGACAAGATCGCGAATACAAGCGGCCGAAATGAGTTTCCTTCGCAGGGTGGCTGGGCGCACCCTCCGAGATCGGGTGAGGAGCTCAGTTAACCGGGAGGAGCTCGGGGTAGAGTCGCTGCTCCTTCACGTCGAAAGGGGCCAGCTGAGCTGGCTAGGGCATCTGTTCCGGATGCCTCCTGGTCGCCTCCCTCGGGAGGTGCTCCAGGCATGTCCTATTGGGAGGAGGCCTCGTGGAAGGCCCAGGACACGCTGGTGGGACTATGTCTCCGAGCTGGCCTGGTGTCGCCTCGGGGTCCCCCAGAACAGCTGGAGGAGGTGTGCGTGGATCGGGAAGTCTGGGCATCTCTGCTGAGACTGCTGCCTCCGCGACCAGGCCCCGGATAAAGCGGAAGAAAATGGATGGATGGATGGATGGAAGCAGGTTTATCGGGAGGAAGGAGCCTACAGCAGAGAGGAGCGCGGTGGCGTGCTGGGTAATTGGGAGAGTGGAGACGTTTCCCGGTGGGCCGCTCAGTTGTGGTGCTTTTGGGCTGAATTTTTTTATGATGAATTAACAACAGATGCACAGTTGCGCCATTCATGGTGGAAAGGCTTTAACTGGGCTGCAGCAGGAGCCTGGGCTGCTGTTCCAGATATAAAGTAAGTAACACAAGCGTAACTGTCAGGTAAATCTATAAAAAATAATGACTGATATATGAAAATCAGGAAAAAAAGTTGCATCAAACTTTGAATTATTTTGGCAGGAAGATACTATTTGACGTTGAACTAACCACAGGGGTGTTTAAGTGGAACACCCTCTGCTTTATTTGAAGTTGGTGCAGTCCAATCCAGCAGAGAATAGTGTCTGCAATGGTCTGCACAAGTAAAGAGGGAAAAGGCAGTGAAAGGTAGAACAATTGACAAGTACATAATTGTGTCTACATAACTTGGTGCTCATTCTGGAGTTGAATCAATGTGTGCAGCAGCCCATGTGAAAAGAGAAAGCATTCTAAAAATGCCATGTGCCGTGTTTGAACTGGTAACCCCTTGCACCAGAGACCAGCACACTATGACTGAGCTATACCTCCATACAAATGATGGCCTGATGTGGGCTACTTGTCTTTACATCTCCGGGTTGGAAAATAGGTCCAGCATGGCACTGGAGGAGAGAGGTCATTTCAGGTCATTTTCCCCCCTCCATTTTCTCGATTGTTTTCGACATTTCCCCCAGTTTTGCCTCAATTGTTTCCCTACTGTCCCCCAATTTCTTCTATGCATATACTATGTAGCCTTTCCTTCATACACAATCATTGTTATCCCCCCTCCCCCATAAAATGCTTAGAGAAAACATTTTTATGTAGTATAAAAGTAGAGTTGACTGTCTTTCTGCGTTTGTAAAAAAAAGCACACTGAAAGCACACTCACCCTTTATATATTTTTTGATGATTTGTAAATGTACCACAGTTTTGATGCCTGTAAAACAATCTGTATTCATGTGTATTTTACAGCGCAGGTATATCAATTGACCTTTAACCGGAAGCGCTGCGCACTACAAGATTGCGATTTCGCTTATATGTGCAGCGGCCCATGTGAAAAAGAAAGCGTTAGAAAGTTTTCCATGCTGTATTTGAACTGGCAACCTCCTGCACCAAAGACCAGCAAACTATCACTGAGCTATAAGTCTCTATTGAAAGTGAATGATGTGGGCGACTTTTCTACCGGGCTGAAATTACCATGCTGAAAGTCCCAGCACAAATTCGCCTGGGAGGCCAACTATTTGAGAGGATGCTTCAGCCATTCAGCCACCTCGATGGGTGAAACAATATTTTGGTCAGACCCATTGGTCAGATGCACAGTTATGCCATTGCTGGCCTAAAGGCTTTAACTGGGCTGCAGCAGGAGCAGTGGCTGCTGTTCCAGATGCGATAGTTTGACTGTTTTGGTAGAGTAGTTCTCCAACTGTCCACTGGCGGCACTGGACTTTTTACTATAAAAGGGTCCAGTTCCGCAGTGCTCTTCCTCTAGCCCTTGCACTTCCTGCTTTAGTCCTACTGGGAGCGGTGCTTTACAAGAGCAGGTAAAATATTGGCAAGCTTTAATTCATTCTAAAATAAGTTCATTCTGACCCAAGCTATATCCTCTTCTAGTATTGTTTTGGTTCCGGGGGAGCACGTCAAGCGCATGCTGACAGCAGCTGTGTATTGGGTGTGTGTGACCCCAACTATCCAGTGTTGCCCAGAGCATTTGCCCTTTAAACGGATGTAGGAAGCAGTACGTTGCCCATGTTACCTGATGTAGCACTAGATTAGAATTCAGGCTTTAACTAAACTCTCTTTCCATTAGGATCTGTATTCTTTGAGGCCGTTCCCAGTTGGCCCACCACGGCTGCCTTGCATCACATCATTATCTCCACCTTCTTGGTTTTCATGTTCAGGTGTTGTGTGCAGCTGAATGGACTTCCATTTTGTTCTGTTATGATCACTTTGTTAAAGCCAACCTGGAAATAACTAGGGATGGGCAACATGAAGCTTCATGAAACACCAAAGCATTTGAAGCGATTGTGCCGAAGCTTCGAAACACAGTTCGAAACAGACTCCACAGTGACATCAAGAGGCAATGTTTCAGTACTACAAGATTCGCAAAGGTTCAGCCGAGAGATGAAACACTACACCAGTGGATGCTACGGGGTTCAAGCATACACCCGCATCTTTGGCTGTTTTTGTTTTGTTGTTGTATCTTTTGCTTTCTTTGTTGTCGATTTCGTTTTCGTTTTCAGTAGGCTTATGTGTGAGTTAATGTTGTTGCCCTGTGCCCTTTGGCTATTTCAGTTATTCTTCATTCAGTGTAAGCTTTAAATCAATGTAAACAAACATAAAAAAAAAAAAAGAAAAGAAAAAATAAGACACCCACGTCTTTGGGCGAAGTTACCTTGTCAACAATATGATTCAATAGATATAACCCGTAAATCACGAGTGTCCTTTTGATTCTCTTCTCACATGCAAGCATGGTCGGCCAATAGCGTGCTGGGACCATTTTGGCCTGACAATTTAGAGAAGACCGGCCCACTTTTCTTTGGGTTTATAGCTCAGTTATATAGCGCTAGTCTCTGGTGCATGAGGTCCCCGGTTCAAGTATGACTTTGTCATTTTTTGACGCTCTTTTTACATGGGCCGCTTTCAAGATATTTTTTTTCAGAAATATAATGTTCTATGGTGTGGAAGGACTTAGTCTATTTCTTTTCTTACTAATAACTTCTCCTGCTTTAGAAAACACTCTCACACAAGGTACACTTGTCGCTGGCATACACAAGTATTTTTTTGAGAGAATGAACAAATGGGGGAATCTCTCGTCTCTCACAAAACCCACAAGGGACAGATGTGCTGACATCTTTTAAACTTTATGGGAGATAGGTTGAGACAGGTGCGCTGTTCTGTGATTCATTGAAACTCCTGTCAATCAAATGCGTGTTCGGCACGGGTGCCCCCTAGTGAAACACTTGCCAAACAGCGGCGTTTCATGAAACGTTTCTCAGATCCAGTCACGTGACATGCGCGGTTTGAACCTTGTTTTGAAGCAGTGTTTAGACACGCATGCGCCATGAGACTTCGACACAGTGTCGAATCCCGTGGTTCAACACGGCCATCCCTAGAAATAACCCTTGTTACTTTGGGGAAAAGAAAGGAAATGCAAACAAAAATATATAAACTAAAACCAAGTATTGCTATGAATAAATCATAAGTAATTTGGAGCTGTTGCCTTCCTCTTTATTTTTCAACCTACTTACCTACTTACGTGTCTGTTGTGTGCGTGATTGGCTGCAGAGGTCCATACTGCGTTGCAGAAACAATAGGCTCTTACGCCATGTATGGCGCTCGGGCCTAAATAAAGAAGAATAATAATATTTCTTGGAAAAACAATATCGTCGCTTTCGCGACGACAACATATTATACATTTTTGGAAAGCTCTCAGCGACCCGCACGCAGCCGTGGGGCTCGGAGGTGGATGACGAGCGCGATACCAAAATCCCGCGAGTAGCATAAGCGCCGAGACTCGGTTCTAATTTTTAACATTTATTTCTTTCGTTCTTTTTCCTCAGCGCTTGAGGGCGCAGAGATCGAGGCAGCGTACTATGGCGTAATTTGATATTAAATATATAAACCAATGAAACCAGTACCGCCGGAGATAAAATATAATATTTGTATTTTATTACGGTAAGCGATGTCTGTCCGTTTCAACGCACAACAGGTTTTAGAACAAATTGCGGCAAATGACGCCGAAAGGGAGTCCGACTTGGAATTTGAAGATGATGAGTACGAGGCCGAAGAGGTGAAAGTAAAACAACAAGGCTCTCAAATGCGAAACTACGAACCCTGAGTGCTGCTTCGACGACTGAAACTTACGAGCGGACAAGACGAAGACGACGACGACGATGACTACGACGACCGGGACGAGGCCGAAGACGTAAAAGTAAAACAAGGCTGGCAAATGCGAAACAACGAACCCCGAGTGCTGCTTCGACGACTGAGAATTACGAGTGGACAAGAGGAAGACGACGACGACGACGACCAGGACGGGGACGAAGAGGTGAAAGTAAAACAAGGCTCTCAAATGCGAAGCAATGAACCCCGAGTGCTACTTCGACGACTGAGACTTACGAGCGGGCAAGAAGAAGAAGAAGAAGAAGAAGAAGAATCCTCCGAGTCCGGAGCGATACAGACTTTTCTTTCCAAAGACGGGAAAATCCAATAGAGGTCTTTGCCCTACGTGCGACACGGCAGCAGCGGTAGCGGAGAGGGGGCTCGGGCTTGCAGGGCCGAGGCGGAGGTGGGACCCACGGCGGACGCGAAAGCCCGGGCGCGAGACATTTCTTCGCCTTCAAGATGTTCATCACCCCCCGGATCGAAGAACTAATATGCCGAGAGATTTAAACCTGTCCACTCGGGTCGTCTTGGACGTGACCGAGGGGTTGAGCGGACGCAACGTCACCTGCGACAACTTCTTCACCTCCTACGAACTGGGGCAGCTGCTCGGGGCCAGGAACAACACCCTGGTGGGCACGATGCGAAAGAACAGACCCGAGCTGCCCCGGGAGCTGCTCTCCGGCACCCACGCCAGGAGGGTTTTTTCATCCCGGTTCGCCTTCGCGCCCGAAGCCACGCTGGTTTCCTACCTGGTCAAGAGAAACAAAAATGTGCTGCTGCTGAGCACGGCTCACGCCGAGGGACGCATCTCCGCGGAGCGGGAGGATAAGAAGCCCGAAATCGTCTTGGACTACAACCGCAACAAAGGCGGCGTGGACAACCTGGACAAAGTGATCGCGGCGTACAGCTGCAGGAGGATGACGGCGCGCTGGCCCATGACCGTGTTCCACAACATGATCGACGTGTCCTCTTACAACTCTTTCGTGCTTTGGCGGGAGCTCAACCCCGACTGGATGCCCGAGAGGAGGAACAAACGCAGGGTGTTTCTGGAGCGGCTGGGCAAAGATCTCGCGCGCGAGCACGTGGAAAGGAGGTCCGCGCTGCCCTGCTCCCGGGCGTCGGCGGAGATCGTGAGAACGCACCGCGCGGAGCTGTGGCTACGGGAGCGGGGAGATCTCGCGGCGCGGCCCCCGGGAAGAGGACGAAGAGGAGCGGGAGCAGGAGGAGGAGGAGTAGGAGGAGTGTTCTTCAGGAAATTTTCCACAGCGCTCACGGTCTCGGCGCAGCCCGGGTAATGTTCCTGCCCGTTCGGGGACGCGCACACTCGACACCCGCGGATCCCCCCGTCGATCGGTTCGAACGGAAACGCCACGAGGCCCCTTTCGAAGCGCGTATCGTGGACCACGGCGGCGAGGTCGGCGCCGTGTTCTCGAAACACCGCCTTGACGTACCTGCAGCGACCGCTCCCGCCCACGGCATGCTCCAGTAAACGGGGCTCTCTTCTTTTGTATCCGGAAAAAGTAAGGCCACAGTCCCCGCACTCGAAGGTGTTGAACATGCCCGGGACGTGCGCTAAGCCGTAACGTTCGGCCATCTCGGCGTGAGAAAGCGGAGGCGAAGAAGATTTGGCGTTTGAGGCCTGAGATGACGAGGAGGACGAGGAGGTGGAGGAGGTGGAGGAGGACGAGGAGGATGAGGACGAGGCTCCGTATTGACAGCGGGTGCCGTACGAGCAATAGCCGATGATGTGGAAAGTGCGACACGGCTCCGTTTTGTACTTGGAGTTGCGGCTCGGGCTCCTCAGCTCGCGGTTACTGTGCGCAAACTGGCATTTGGCTCCGTAGCCGCAGAAACCGTTCCGCTCAAAAGTTCGACACAGCTCCGTCTTGTAGCGCTCCGGGTCCAGGATCTGCGAGCCGAACTCGGGCTCCTTGTTGTTTGCTAGGAGCGCGCCGCTGTTCTCGTTGAAACCGGGGGGGTTCATTGCCTCGGAGTTACACGCGGCTTAGTTATTGTTTGAGTTTCTGCTGAAATATATACGCCAAAAAAAAGAAAGAAAAACGGCAAAAATCCAAAGTGCTTTCTGACCCTGATAGACGAGGGGGTTAATACACGAGCAATAAAAAAAAAAAAAAAAAAACATCTTCTCTCTCCCTCGCGCTCGGTGATGTGTAAGTTGTTACGGGTCCCAGGAGCTCTCAGCAAACTTACGGGCCCCGAAGCTCTCACAGGGGACAAAACGGGACAAAGCGGGACAAAACGTGTCGAACCGACCCAGTGCTCGGTGATCTGTATTTTTTAAAATTATTTTTTACTGGGCCCAGAAGCTCTCCGCGCTGGGCAAACGTGTCGAGGCGACCCAGGGGTTCGGCGATGTGTATATTTTTTTTTGTATTACTGGGCCCCAAAAGCGCTCCGTGCTGGGCAAACGTGTCGAGTCGACCCAGTGCTCGGTGATGTGTATTTTTTTTTATTACTGGTCCCCAAAAGCTCTCCGCGCTGGGCAAACGTGTCCAGGCGACCCAGGTGTTCCGTGATGTGTATATATTTTTTTATTACTGTGCCCCAACAGCTCTCCGCGCTGGGCAAACGTGTCAGGGTCACCCGGAGCTCTGGGATGTGCGAGTTGTTACTGGGCCCCCAAAAGCTCTCCGCGCGGGGCAAACGTGTCGAGTCGACCCAATGCTCGGTGATGTGTATTTTTTTTGTATTACTGGGTCCCAAAAGCTCTCCGCGCGGGGCAAACGTGTCCAGGCGACCCAGGTGTTCAGTGATGTGTATATTTTTTTATTACTGTGCCCCAACAGCTCTCCACGCTGGGCAAACGTGTCAGGGTCACCCGGAGCTCTGGGATGTGCGAGTTGTTACTGGGCCCCAAAAGCTCTCCGCGCTGGGCAAACGTGTCGAGGCGACCCAGGGATTCGGTGATGTGTATTCTTTTGTATTACTGGCCCTAAAAGCTCTCCGCGCGGAGCGAACGTGTCAGGGTGACCGGGAGCTCTGGGACGGGCAAAAGTGTCAAGCCGAGCCGCTCTCGTGGCGGAGGGTAAAGGGTCACATTTACCCTGTGCCCACGCCACCCCCATCTCACCCCCAGCACATATGGGTCCGGGAGACGAGGAAAGAAGGAAGGAAAGCGTGCCACGAACCGAACGCTCTAGGAAGAAGAAGAAGAAGAAGAAGAAGAAGAAGAAGAAACGCTGACAGAGAAATAGCTGTGAAAATATTGTAAAGAGTTCAAAAACCTAGAAAACTTACAAAAAAATATACAGCACGAGGGCACCACGAGGGTTAATGGGTGCTATTGGACAAAAGTTGCAAATTTTCCAAAACTCAAAATCCACATTGTGCCAAAACGGTGTGAGCTAACTTTGGCACATAACAGGGCGTGGGCCCCCTAAAACATACTGGAGAATTAGCCCTCTAGCATTCACCGTGAGAAATGGGCAAATCTGTTTTTATGGCCGCAAACACATTATCTCAGGATAAAAACACCTTTTTGGGAAACAAGGAAGGAAGGAAGGAAACAAGGAAACAAGGAAGGAAACAAGGAAACAAGGAAACAAAGAAGGAAACAAGGAAGGAAGGAAACAAGGAAGGAAACAAGGTAACAAGGAAGGAAACAAGGAAGGAAACAAAGAAACAAGGAAGGAAACGAGGAAACAAGGAAGGAAACAAGGAAACGAGGAAACAAGAAAGGAAACGAGGAAACAAGAAAGGAAACGAGGAAACAAGGAAGGAAACGAGGAAACAAGGAAGGAAACGAGGAAACAAGGAAGGAAACGAGGAAACAAGGAAGGAAACAAGGAAGGAAACGAGGAAACAAGAAAGGAAACGAGGAAACAAGAAAGGAAACGAGGAAACAAGAAAGGAAACGAGGAAGGAAACAAGGAATGAAACAAGGAAGGAAACAAGGAAGGAAACAAGGACGGAAACAACAAGGAAGGAAACAAAGAAACAAGGAAGGAAACGGGGAAACAAGGAAACAAGGAAGGAAACAAAGAAGGAAACAAGGAATGAAACAAGAAAACAAGGAAAGAAACAAGGAAGGAAACAAGGACGGAAACAAAGAAACAAGGAAGGAAACAAGGAAACAAGGAAACAAGGAAGGAAACAAGTGTAACACTTACTCTGATATGTAAGAGACAGTGAACTTGATTTCATGGATAGTAGATGTTTAGATAATAGGCTAGGAACAGAAGGCTATGTTCGGCTCTAAAGAAGGAAACAGGACTAAGTTTGAACCACAACAGGACACAGGATATGGTGCAGCCGCATGTGAGACGTGTATTGAGTATTTACATATGTACAATATTTACATGAAAGAAAAATAAGAAAATGTCCCATGGACGATTGTCCACTAGTATTCCCTATGGACCCGATACAGTCATAGGTTGAGTGGTGATGTGGTTTAATTGTCCATGAACCAAGTCCTAGAGTTCAAAGTGAGACTGAGCGTGTGTGTGGGCTGAGCAGGCTATACCGCCTCCTACCGAACAGTAGCTCTGATGAACGGGGTTAGGTCCTGGGCTTCAGCTCGCCATCGGTTAGGTCCATAGGCTGTATGGAGCAACTGTGGATCGGATGAATCAATGGATCGGATGGATCAATGGATCGGGTCAGGAGGGACCTGGCCTGCATAGACAGGACCAACTTTCAATGATGTTGTTTAAACACATAAATCCTCAAGCAAAGTCTAGTACATGTACATTTCAAAACAGACAACAATCATTAGAGTACTCATAAATAGTCATTAGATTCAATCAATACTGCACCATAATTAATAATGCAACTTGTGCACAATAATTTAAATATTCAAAGGCCAATCAATAATTTCAATGTTAATGGCTATGAGCCAATAACTGGTTTAGAAAATTCATTTCATACAGGCAACACAAATGCAAACTCACTGACAATATCCTACAATCATTGCCAATGAAGCATTAGATAAACACATCAAAATAACAAACACCGTAGGACTAAATGATCAGAGGACAGAGGTTGTTAGCGCCCGCACCAACAACAAATGTCCTGAGCCCCATTCAAAACAAAGGCTGGCGGCTAGTAGCTAACACTAGCATGCTAGTATAAACAATGAACGAATGCTCACCAGTCTCCTCTTAAAATGGATCAAAGACGGGCACCAGCGTAGTGTCCCGCTAAAGTAGGGGCGCCTACAAGTTAACAGGCATACCAGTCACTAAAACAGCACGTTAAGTTGAAAATCAGCTATTTAAAGGGGTTATCGCGTACCTGTATAGCCGCTCGATGTTGCCTCACCCACACGAACACGGAGAATGGAGTGTGTGGGGCGCGCCATGATAAAAGAGGAAGTTGCGTCGGACGCAGCGCCGGAGGTCTCGCGAAAGCTGCCCAAAGTAACGCGATATGACGTTTGGAGGATATATTTAGAATTGCAGTAAAAGAGAGAGAGAGAGAGAGAGAGAGAGATGTAGGGAACCGGTAAAACTACTCCGGGTTACATACTCCCCTCTTTAATACATGCACGTCCCGTTGCATAGTTATAAAGGTTTCGGTACGCCTACTGTAGGAACATGACTGAGAGCTTCAGTGTACGCACTAGCCAAACTATGAAACAGTGTTTGAACAACCGAAATAAGCAGATTACCCAAACTAGGATACGTTAACGGTTGGGTACCTGGCGCCGGCGAGAAGAACGTCTGACCGCCGTTTCGTCCGCAACTGGGCCAGAAGATTCGACAGCAGAATTGGGAATTTCAGATCCCATGGATGACTCAGATTGGACGGCGGCAGGGTCTCCATCATCCAGGCACGGCTCAATTTCTAGTAAGCGTTCATCATTGGTAGGCATTTCTTTTTCCACAGGTGACTTTACGGGTTCCGTTAAGTGTGATTCAGGAAGATCAGCAAGCATGTCCTCTGGAATTTCATCCTCAGACGTAGAAGAATCAGACGCCAAGGAATCATCCTCAGATAAGTGCTCTCCAGGTGGTATGACAGTTCCTGGATCTGAGTCTCGAGCAGATGCAAGAGCCAAACCTTCTGGAACACTTCGATTTGATGAGGCTGCTGGCTTCTCTGTAACGATGAATCCAGAGAATGGCGCAGGTCCACTCACACTCTCAACAGTAAACTTGGATGGAAATTTAACTGGACTTTCAAGGACGGCTGGATCAGTGTCCTCCTCCTCTAGGATATCATTCAAGTCAGAGTGGTTTCGAGTCTGGCTGCGAGTTTTAGGCCGTCTCACAGGTGTAGTGGGAAGAACCTCAGTGGGGCAAACTGGAAGGAAGCCGCAAGGGAGTAGTAGATCCCGATGTAAAGTGCGAGTTGGACCATCTCGGGTTTCAGGTTGCACGGTGTAAACAGGCAAATCCCCAGCACGCTTGATGACCTTGTACACCCCTTGCCCCCACTTATCCTCCAGTTTATGCTTCCCACGCAACCGGACGTTGCGGACAAGAACACGATCTCCGATGTCCAGAGTGCAAGGAGTTACCCTCTGGTCAAACCGATTCTTGTTCTTTGCAGCTGACTTGAGCGCACTTTCAGAGGCAAGTCTGTAGCTCTCCTCAAGCCGAGAACGAAGACTCTTCACATAGTCAGAATGAGTGGTGGACGGAGCTTCACGGACGGGCAACCCAAAGGCCAGATCGACTGGAAGGCGTGGACAACGGCCAAACAGAAGTTCATATGGCGTGAACCCTGTAACCTCATTCTTTGTACAGTTGCACGCATGTACCAAAGGCTTGACATGCTCCCGCCACTTCAACTTCTGCTTGTTTTCTAGAGTTCCGAGCATGTTGAGGAGAGTGCGGTTGAACCGCTCAACCGGATTTCCCCGTGGGTGGTACGGAGTGGTTCGGCTCTTTCTGATCCCTGCAACTTCACAAGCTCTTTGATAAGCGAGGACTCGAAATCTCTGCCTTGGTCCGAGTGAATACGTTCTGGGATTCCGTAGTTCACCATGAAGTCATTCCAAAGGCACTTTGCCACAGTCCTGGCCTTTTGATTGGCGGTAGGGAGGGCAACTGCAAATTTCGTGAAATGATCTGTCAAGACCAAAATGTCCTTAGTGTTGCTGCTATCGGTTCTAGCGTGAGAAAATCTATGCACAAGAGTTCGAGTGGACGGCTGGTTCTGATGTTAACTAGAGGAGCGGCCTTCTCCGTCAGTGCCTTGCGCCTCACACATCTGCCACAAGTTTTAACAGTGTGTTCCACGTCGGCTGCCATCCTGGGCCAAAAGAAGTGCTGGCGGACCAGGTCGAGAGTTCTCTCAATGCCCATGTGTCCCATATCCTGGTGAAGGCTCTTGAGAACGATGGCACGTAAACCTGGTGGCAAGACTAACTGCAAAACAAGCTTGTCCTCCTCCTGTCTCCTGCGGTAAAGGACTCCATCATCCAGCTCCAGCCTATTCCACTCCCTCAACAAGAAGGAGAGCTCCGGCAATTCCTCCCGTGCTGTAGGAGGTACCTTCTCTCCGGTCTCGAGCTGGTAGATTACCTCACGAATAGCTGGGTTAGCTCTCTGTTCTTCTGCAATGTCAGTGTGAGACAAGGATGATATGACAGGCAAGCCTGGAACCTCTTCGTTGGCATAGCTGTCCGGAATTGCATTGTCAGACGCAGACAACGACTCGATGAGGGTGACCGCATCTTGACAGGAATCCAAGGACGACCCGTTCGGAGTAGACAGCTCTGGCAGATGGCTTCCACAATGTCCTGGGAGATGTCTTCAGCCTCACCAGGTTCACAGTCAATCAAACCAATCAATCAAACTTTATTTATAAAGCGCTTTTCATACCGAAGGCATCACAAAGTGCTTTACAGATTACAACATTTAAATCAAGTATCCAGGCAAACATAATGTCCAAATGAGCATCAGCAGTGGCGACGAGCGGCGCGGGTGTCCCCTGTCCTTAGACTCTCCAGCACGGCAAGGAAAAACTCAAAACCCGGTGGGAGAAACGAGAAACCTCGGGGAGAACCACAGGCTGGAAAGATCCACTCCCATGGACGGACAGGCTATAGAGACCCAGGCCGATGGGATCCCCTCAGCAGAAGGGCCAGGATCGAGACCATCCAGTCCCCGTTGTCAATCCAGTGGGCAGGGTCCCTCCGTTCAGCCGGGTTCCTCCGTTCAGCCGGGTTCCTCCATTCGATCTAGACAGACACTCCCAAGGGGGAGTGGGACAGGAGACACCATGTGAATAGTAATGAACAGACTACAGATAAGATAAGTATTGTATCATAATAAGACAAGTTTGCAGTAAGAAGAAGAAGAGGATAGCGCTCAGTGTACCGTACTTCCCACAGCAGTGTTTCTCCTAGGGCAGCTTTACTTCAGGCTGAGGGTTAGTGCTTTACCTAACTGACCTGATCATAAGCTAATTCAAAGAGGTACGTTTTGAGCCTAGTCTTAAATGTAGGGACTGTGTCTGCTTCTTTAACGTGAGCTGGAAGTTTATTCCATAAAACCGGAGCTTGGTAGCTAAAGGCTCTTCCACCTACAGTGATTTGGAGACCCGAGGAATCACTAGTAGCCCTGAGTTTTGAGAGCGGAGTGCTCTGGTTGGCTGATATGGAACGATAGCGTCTTGGAGATAAAGCGGAGCCATACCTTTTATGGCTTTAAATGTGAGGAGCAGGATTTTAAATTTGATTCTAAATTCTACAGGAAGCCAATGGAGAGACTTTAGCACAGGTGTAATGTGTTCTCTTCTTTTTGTACGCGTTAACAATCTTGCAGCTGCATTTTGAACTAATTGAAAACTTTTAGGGAACTTTTAGGACACGCTGCTAGCAGGGAGTTACAGTAGTCCAGCCTTGATGAAACAAAGGCATGGATAAGTTTTTCTGCATCACTCTTAGGTAGGATATTTCGTATTTTAGCAATGTTGCGCAGGTGAAAGAACGCAATTTTACAAGCCTGGTTTATATGTGTTCTAAAAGAGAGGTCTTGGTCAAACAGAACTCCAAGGTTTTTACTGTAGAGCTCGTTGATACGCTAACATTATCCAGGGAGATGATCTGCTGAGATAGAGACTCTCTCAGTTTTTGAGGACCTAATATAATAACCTCGGGTTTATCAGGGTTAAGGAGGAGGTAATTTACAGTCATCCAGGTGTTAATGGCTTTTACGCAGGAACTAAGCGTATCTAATTTATCTGTCTGACCTGGTTTCATTGATAAGTAAAGCTGTGTGTCGTCCGCGTAGCAGTGGAAATTTATATTGTGATTTCGGATTATGTTACCTAATGGAAGCATGTATAATATAAATAAAATTGGCCCGAGAACTGAGCCCTGTGGCACCCATAGCACACTTTGGAACACGGTGAGGACTGTTGGTTTACATTAACAAATTGGTGCCTATCAGATAAGTAAGATTTAAACCAAGAGAGGGCTGTTCCCCTAATGCCTACGTCAGTTTCTAACCTCTGCAGGAGAATATTGTGGTCGATTGTGTCAAAGGCGGCACTAAGGTCTAACAGAACTAGGATTGAAGCTAATCCGGCGTCAGCTGCTAATAACAGGTCGTTGGTAACTTTGACTAAGGCGGTCTCTGTGCTATGATAAGTTCTGTATCCTGACTGAAATTTTTCAAATAAACTATTGTCCTGTAGGTGGCTGCAAAGCTGCTTAGCCACAACTTTTTCAAGGACTTTTGAAATGAAAGGCAAATTAGATATGGGCCTATAGTTTGCTAAAATATCAGGATCGAGATTGGGTTTTTTCAAAAGTGGTTTGATAACAGCATATTTAAAGGACTTTGGCACATACCCATTTTCTAAAGACGAGTTAATTAGTCGCTTGGTCAAATGGTGAACAAGCTCCAACTCCCTACAGACCTGGTCCTTGGTAACATCTCCATGGGAACGCCTCGACAGCGCGTCAGCATCCAAGTTCTGACGACCAGAACGGTATTGTATTCGGAAGGAATAGGTCGACAAGGCTGCCAACCACCTGTGGCTTGTAGCATCCAACTTAGCTGATGTGAGAACATAGGTGAGAGGATTGCTGTCGGTCACAACTGTGAAATTGGCTCCATAAAGATAATCATGGAACTTTTCGCTGACACCCAATTTATGGGCCGGATACCTTGACTCACTCAGCGATAAACCTCGACTTGCATAGGCAATCACACGCAACTTTCCCTCCTGCTCTTGATACAACACGGCGCCTAATCCAGTCGTACTGGCATCTGTGTGTAAAATATACAGCAGCTTTGGATTGGCATACCCAAGAACAGGTGCAGCGGTCAACTTGGAGATGACAGTTTCAAAGGCAGTTTGGTGATCACAGGTCCATTTTCCTCCAAAGGGCTGTTTTGGGTCGAGGTACTTCCCTCCAGGGTTTTTCACCTTGACAGAACGGCGAAGTGGCGCATAGCCACGAGTTAGCTCGTTTAGTGGTCGAACAATGGCAGCATAGTCTTTGATAAATCTTCTGTAGTATCCTGAAAAACCAAGAAAAGAACGCAACTCCTTTAAGTTACGGGGACTGGCCAGGATTTGAGAGCTTCTATCTTTTCTGGATTGGTTTCGACACCATTTTCAGATACTACATGTCCCAAATACTTGACTGAAGACTGGAAAAACGTGCACTTTGCCGGTGAGAGTTTCAGTCCAAAGTCTTTCAGGCGGCTCAGCACACGGAGCAGTCGATTTTCATGCTCTTCAAGCGTCGCTGAGAAAATTATGATGTCATCCAAAAAGACGAGCACTTCCTTAAGATTTAAGTCTCCCATGCACCGCTCCATTAGTCGCTGAAACGTACTTGGAGCGTTTGTGACCCCTTGAGGCATCCTGTTCCATTCCCAAAATCCAAGAGGGGTGACAAAAGCAGTTTTAGCTTTATCCTCTTCTGACATCTCAATTTGGTAATATCCAGATTTTAGGTCCAGGACCGAGAACCATTTTGATCCCGTCAGGGCGGAAAAGGATTCTTCAAGGTTGGGAAGTGGATACACGTCCTTAACAGTTTGTAAATTGAGCTTTCTGTAATCGATGCACAGCCTTATTTCACCATTGCACTTGCGGACCACCACAATTGGAGACGAGAACGATGACTCCGACTCCCGTATCACTCCAGCCTCAAGCAGGTCCCGCAAATGCCTCCGGACGGCCTCAAGATCTTGGGGGTGGATCGGTCGTGCCCGGTGCTTGAACGGGGTTTCATCGTGGAGTTTGATGTGATGTTTCACACGACCCGTACCTCCAAAGTCCAGGTCATGGTGGGAAAACACTTCGGACATGCGATTCAACTTGGAAGTAATGCGCTCCTTCCATTCGGATGGAATGGGTGAGTCACCAAAGTTAAAGTCAATGATGGCATCCGTGGCTGTATCTGAGGAGGCTACTTGCTGCGACAGGATGGTTGGAGATGTTCTATGTCAGCGATGATAGTGAGTGGTGGTAGGCATACATCTTGCGCTGACTCATTTCTTACGATGACAGGGACTTTGTAGGGTGCGTGGTGCGGCAGTGTTATTAGCTCGCTCTGGACACACAAGCCGCCAGGTAGTGGCGAGGCAGGATGCTCAATGAGGGCCCAAGGATCTACAGCAGGGCTGTTGAATCTTGCGGACCCCTCCAGGACCACAGTCTGGCCGGCCGGGATGTTAACTGGGTTCTGACCCAGCAGGTGCACAGATCCGGCACTGTCCCCCTGGCTCCGTTGGTGTCGTCGCTGGAGGAGTTTCAGCACAGCACGATACCCCTGGGCACTTGGCTGGAACGTGGACTGCCCGTTGCTGTAGTGCTGATCGTACAGGGGCTCAAGGGTGTTCATCCCAATGAGCACAGGTGACGGCCACTCTGGATGGGCATCTGGAACAACCAGGGCAAGGGTTGGCACACTGAAGGCTGCCCCCAGGAAGTCTTCAGGGAACGTGATGGTAAGCTCCACATATCCCAAGTACGGTACTGACTGGCCAGCTGCACCCTCTACCTGAAGTAAGTTGTTAAGTGGCTTCACCGGTTGGTCACTTAAATTCCCGTTGTAAAAAGAAACAGGAATGGTGGTCACTTGTGAGCCGGTATCCAACAGGCAGTTGTGCGAATGTCCAGCTATTTCTACAACCGCTGTGCATTTCGATCCAATTAGGCCTTTAGGTAGCCCCGCTTTTCTCTGCGTATTTGGTTGAGATGCCTCTACACACCCCACAGTTTTCAATGTCGTTTTGGGACAGGTTTGGCCCCGCTTGGTCCCTGTTTGTCCCGCAACAGGAACCTTGCCTAGTTTAACTGGTTGTAAGTGGATTTAAACTGCTGGTTTTGAGCAAATTGTTTCTTCTTCCAGGCCACCAGAGCAGAGTTTGGTTCATTCTGGCACTGCGGTCGAATATGGCCGTCTTCCCCACACCTAAAGCAGTACCCAGGTCGTTTCTGAGGTGGTGCAGACTGCTGGGACTGCTTCGGTGCAGTATTACTTTGCATTGACTGCCTGCTGTTATGAGTCTTGGGACGGGAGGCGGTCTGAGCGTGGTTGCTTTTAGCTGTTAACTCAGCCAGCTGTCGCTGCACATCTGCGAGTTGGTCTGCTAACTGCTTTGTAATGCTGGTTAACGCGGCGACGGCCCTTCCCTCTTCACTGTCGACATTGGCAAACTGCACATGGGTGGTTGCTTTCTGCTTCACCCCGAGATGTTGTCGCATCCTGAGGGTCTTGGCTGCTTCGCGGTCCTCCTCAGTGCGCAGAAGTAGAAGCAGTTCAGCAAACGCAGGTGGGTTAAACTTCCTCTGCTTTAGCTGTAATTCTGCAATAAGGGAGTTGTCCCAGCACCCACGGCAGAATTGGTTGATTAGGTGCCTGTTGACATCGGTGTCCAAGACTCCCCCCCTCTTCACTGCAGCGTTGAGCGCCACCTGGAGCCGCTGCAAATAAGAAGACGGCTTCTCCCTGCATCCTGAAAGGTGTCCATAAATTTTGCAAACAGTTCATCACCGTCTTGAACGGTGTCATATGCAGAGTCCAAAGTGTCCAGATAAACGGTTGGCAATGTGTCTGAGGCTAGATGTTTTACTACATCAGCTGCTGGAGGCAAGAGACTGTCCATGATTTTCCTGGAGCGCTGGAGGTCTGATATTGCGGGGTCCTCATCAGTAGACTGACTCCTGACCGCCAGGTCTCATAATCCGCCTCATGTGCGGGTCTTGGGAGCCGCCCTGAGAACACTCTGAGTCTCTGCTGATGGGAGGAACTTTCTTCATTTTTAACAATATGTTCCACCACGTAGCGCTGAATCCCCGGGGGTTCACATCCAGGCCGGCTGTTTGGTGGGCCGAGCCGGGACGGTGCGCAGCTCCCATCTCCGGCTCCACTCCGCGTCGACCAGCATCTGGGTTTGAGAGGGGGACAGTATCAGTGGCCGGTTGTGTCCTCACCTCTTGCTCTGGGGGTGGTGGTTTAACTTCAGAATAGCGCTTTCCCACCACAGCAGGGTCAAGCTTAGTGATGGACTGTCCAATCTGAGTCATCGTGGCCTTCAGCATCTCAGCAAAATCAATGCCAGATGTCTTGGAAAGGTTTTTCAGCTCTGACAAATAGTTTTTAGTTTTATTCTTTGTGACATATTCAGCATACACCACAGATAAGTCAGAAACATGGTATGTTTCAGTTTCATCAGTGGATTTGAATGTGTGCGGCAGAGACGGACGCAAATCTGCTATAGCAGCTTCAGTGCTAAATTCAATAATAAATGCACCGTCAAATTCGGACTCTGAACCGGTATTATTTCCGTTTTATTAATCTTTCCGTACCGTTTACAAAAATCAATCACTTCCTCACCATCTGTTTCTGGATCTGATATGCCGTCAACAAGTACGGAGTTTGATATTTTGATGCCGAGGCTTTGAAACACATCCATTTTGTTCAATTACAACACTGACCAATATACTGCCAATGTGAATTCAAACTAAGCCCAAATCCCTCCTGGCTACCGCTCGCCACTTTTGTAACACTTACTCTGATATGTAAGAGACAGTGAACTTGATTTCATGGATAGTAGATGTTTAGATAATAGGCTAGGAACAGAGGCTATGTTCGGCTCTAAGAAGGAAACAGGACTAAGTTTGAACCACAACAGGACACAGGATATGGTGCAGCCGCATGTGAGACGTGTATTGAGTATTTACATATGTACAATATTTACATGAAAGAAAAATAAGAAAATGTCCCATGGACGATTGTCCACTAGTATTCCCTATGGACCCGATACAGTCATAGGTTGAGTGGTGATGTGGTTTAATTGTCCATGAACCAAGTCCTAGAGTTCAAAGTGAGACTGAGCGTGTGTGTGGGCTGAGCAGCTATACCGCCTCCTACCGAACAGTAGCTCTGATGAACGGGGTAGGTCCTGGGCTTCAGCTCGCCATCGGTTAGGTCCATAGGCTGTATGGAGCAACTGTGGATCGGATGAATCAATGGATCGGATGGATCAATGGATCGGGTCAGGAGGGACCTGGCTGCATAGACAGGACCAACTTTCAATGATGTTGTTTAAACACATAAATCCTCAAGCAAAAGTCTAGTACATGTACATTTCAAAACAGACAACAATCATTAGAGTACTCATAAATAGTCATAGATTCAATCAATACTGCACCATAATTAATAATGCAACTTGTGCACAATAATTTAAATATTCAAAAGGAAGGAAGGAAAAAGGACAAGGAAGGAACAAGGAAGGAAACAAGGACCCAAGGAGGAAAAGAGGAAACAAGGAAACAAGGAAGAAACCAAGGAAACAAGGAAGGAAACAAGGAGGAAACAAGAAGGAAAAAGAAACAAGGAAGGAACGAGGAAACAAGGAGGAAACAAGGAAGAAACAAGGAAAACAAGGAAGGAAACAAGGTAACAAGAGGAAAACAAAAGGAAGGAAACAAGGAAGGAAAACAAGGAAACAAGGAGGACAAGGAAGGAACCAGGAAACAAGGAGCGAAAAGACACAAGGAAGAAACGAGGAAACAAGGAAAACAAGGAAAGGTAACGAAAAAGGAAGGAAACAAGGAAGAAACAAAGAAAACAAGAAAGAAAAAAAAGAAACAAGGAAGGAATGAGGAAACAAGAGGAAAACAAGGGAAGGGAAACAAGGAAGGAAACAACGGTAACAAGGAAGGAAACAAGAAGGAAGGAAAAAGGAAAGGAAACAAGGAAGGAAGGAAACAGGAGAACAAGGAAGGAAAAGGACACAAGGAAGGAAACGAGGAATACAAGCGAAGGAAACAAGGAAACAAGGAAGGTAAAACAAAGAAACTAGGAAGGAAACCAACGGTAAACAAGGAAGGAAACAAGGAAGGACGGGAAACAAGGAAACAAGGAAGGAAACACAGACAAAGGAAGGAAAACAAGGTAACAAGGAAGAAAACAAGGAAGGAAACAAGGAAGGAAACAAGGAAACAGATGGGGAAACCAAGGAAGGAAACGGAAACAAGGAGGACAGGCGGAACAAGGAAGGAACAGGAAGGAAACAAGAAACAAGGAGGAAACAAAAAGAAACAAGGAAGGAAACAAAGAAACAAGGAAGAAAACAAGGAAACAAGAAGGAACAAGGAAGTAAACAACAGAAAGCAAGGAAGTTAAACAAAGGAAACAAGGAAGTAAAACAAAGAAAACAAGGAAAGGAAACAAGGAAACGAGGAAGGAAACGAGGAAGCGAACAAGGAAGGAAACAAGGAAGGAAACAAGAACAAGGAAGGAAAACAAGGAAACGAGGAAGGAAACAAGGAAGGAAACAAAGGAAAACCAAGAACGGTAACCGAGGAAACAAGAAAAAAAGAAAGGAAACAAGAGAAGGAAACAAAAGGAAACAAGGATAGAAACAGGAAGGAAACAAAGAAACAAGGAAGGTAACGAGGAAAACAAGGAAAAAGGAGGAAACAAGGGAAGGAAACAAAGAAACAAGGAAGGAAACAAGGGGGAAACCAAGGAAAAAAAAGGAAGGAACAAGGAAGGAAACAAAGAAACAAGGAAGGAAACAAGGAAACGAGGAAGAAACAAGGAAGGAAACAAAGAAACAAGGAAGGTTAACGAGGGGAAACAACGGAAAAAAAAGGAAGGAAACAAGGAAGGAAACAACCGGAACGAGGAAGAAATAAGGAAGGAAACAAAGAAACCAAGGAAGGAAACGAGGAAACAAGGAAGAAAGAAGGAAACGAAAGGGAGGAGGAAACAAGGAAGGGAACAGGATTGAGAAACAAAGGAAACAAGGAAGGAAAACAAGGAAGGAAACGAGGAAGACAAGGAAGGAAACAGGAAACAAGGAAGGAAAACGAGAAACAAGGAAGGAAACAAGAGAATTTAAACAAGGAAGGAAACAAGGGAAACAAGGAAGGAAACAAGGAAAGGAAACAAGAAACAAGGAAGGGAAAACCAGAAACAAGGATGGAAACAAGAAAAAGGAAGGGAAACAAGGAAGGAAACAAGAAGGAAACAAGGAAGGACACAAAGAATGAAAACGAGAAAAGGAAGGAAACAAGGAAGGAACACAAAGAAGGAAACAAGAAGGAACAAAGAAAACAAGGAAGGAACCAAAGAAAGAAACAAGGAGGAAACAAAGAGAAACAAGGAAGGGAAAACGAGGAAACAAAGGAAGAAACGAGGAAACAAGAAAGGAAACGGAGGAAACAAGGAAGGAAAACAAGGAAGGAAACAAGAATGAAACAACGGGGAAACAAGGAAACAGGAAGGAAAACAAGAAGGAAACAAGGACGGAAACAGAATGAAACAAGGAAGGAACCCAAAGAAACAAGGGAAGGAAACGGGCGAAAAGGAAGGAAAAGGAAACAAGGAAGGAAACATAAGAAGGAAACAAGAATGAACAAGGAAAGAAACAAGAAGGAAACAAGGACGGAAACAAAAAGAAACAAGGAAGAAACAGGAAAACAAGGAAACAAGGATGGAAACCAAAGAAACAAGTTTAGGAACACAAGGAAACAAGGAAGGAAACAAGGAAAAGGGACGGAAACAGAGAAAAAGGAAACAAGGAATAGAAACAAAGAAACAAGGAACGCCAAACAAGAAAGGACACAAGGAAAGGAAGGAACATGTCTAACCAAGAAGGAACAAGGAAGGATGGAAACAAGGAAGGAAACAAGGACACCAAGGAACGAAACGAGGGAACAAGGAAACAAAGGAAGGAAACAAGGAAGAAACAAAGAAACAAGGAGGAAAAAGGAAACAAGGAAGGAAATGAGGAAAACAAGGAGAAGAAACAAGGAACAAATGGAAGGAAACAAGGAAGGAAACAAAGAAACAAGGAAGGAAACGAGGAAACAAGGAAGGGAAACAAGGATGGAACAAGGAAAAACAATGGAAACAAGGAAGGAAACAAGGAGGAAACAAGGAAGGAAACGAGAAAAGGAAGCAAGGAATGGATAACAGGAAACAGGAGAAAAAAGGAAGGAACAAAGAACAGGAAGGAAAAACAACAAGAAGGAAATGAGGAACAAGGAAACAAGGAAGAACCAAGGGAAACAAGGCAGGAAACAAGGTACAGGAAGGAACAAGGAGGAAGGAAAACAAGGTAACAGAAAGGAACAAGGAAGGAAACAAGGAAACAAGGAAGGAAACAAGCGGAAGAAGAAACAAGGAAACAGGAAGGAAACAAGGACACAAGAAAGGGAAACGAGGAAACAAGGAAGGGAAACAAGGGAAGAAAACAAAGAAACAAGGAAGGACGAGGGAACAGGAGGAACAAGGAGGAAACAAGAACAAGAGAGGGAAAAAACAAGGAAGGAAACGAGGAAACAAGAAGGAAAGCAAGGGGAAACAAGGAGGAAACAGGTAACAAGGAAGGAAACAGAGGGCAAGTGATAACAAAGAAAGGAAACCAAGGAAGGAAACAAGGAAGGAAAAACAGGAAGGAAACAAGGAAGGAAACAAGAAACAAGGAAGGAAACAAGGAAGGAAAACAAAGACCACAAGGAAGGAAGGAAACAAAGTAAACAAGTGAAGGAAACAAGGGAAGAAACAAGAAGGAAAAAGGAAGAAACGAAGGAAGGAAACAAGGAAGGAAACAAGGAACAGGAGGGAAACAAGAAGGAAACAAAGGACACAAGGAAGGAAGGAAACAAGGGTAACAAGGAAGGAAACAAGGAAGGAACAAGGAAGGAAAACAAGGAAGGAACACAAGGAAGGAAAACAAGGAGAAACAAGGAGGGGGAAAACCCCCAAGGAAGGAAACAAGGAAGGAAACAAGGAAACAAGGAAGGAAACAAGGAAACAAGGAAGGAAACAAAGAACAAGGAGGAAACGAGGAAACAAGGAAACAAGGAAGGAAACAAGGAGGTAAACAAAGAAAAAAAGGAAGGAAACGAAGAAACAAGGAAGGAAACAAGGAAACAAGAAAGGACAACAAGGAACGAGAAGGAACAAAGAAAAAAGAAGGTAACGAGGAAACAAGAAACAGGAAGGAAATGAGGAAACAAGGAAGGGAAAAAGAAACAAGGAAGGGAAAGGAAGGGAAACAAGGAAGAGACAACAGGAAGGAAACAAGGAAACAAGGATGGAAAACAAGGAAGGAACAAGGAAGGAAACAAAGAAGAAACAAGAAGGAACGTGAAAACAAGGGAATGAAACAAGGAAGAAACAGGAAACAAAGGATGGGAACAAGGAAGGAAACAAGGAAACAAGGAAGGAAACAAGCGAAACAAGCGAGGAAACTCAGGACACAAGGAAAGGAAACGAGGAAAACAAGAAACAAGGAAGGAAACAAAGAAACCAAGGAAGAAAAAAAAGAAACAAGGAAGGGAAATGAGGAACAAACAAGGAAGGAAACAAGGAAAACAAGTTAACAGAAGGAAACAAGGAAAGGAAAACAAGGAAGGAACCCAAGGACACAAGGAAAGAAAGGAAAACAAATGGTAAACAAGAAGGAAAACAAGAAGGAAACCATTAGAAGGAAAACAAGGCACCAAGGAAGGAAACGAGAAACAAGGAAAACAAGAAGAAACAAGGACACAAGGAAGGAAACGACGAACCAAGGGAAAACAAGAAGGAAACAGGAAAACAAGGATGGAAACAAAGAAAAAGGAAGGAAACGAGGAAACAAGGAAGAAACAAGGAAACAAG
>VHKM01000514.1:0-22500 GCA_007210695.1 Neogobius melanostomus
ATAAATAAAAGAATGAGCGCCCAATGATTCCACATTTTTGACATGAATTTTCATTGAGCTGATTCAGGACACACCAGAGTCCGTATAATGGAATCTGAGAGGTTACTCAGTCTACACATACATTTAAAATAACAATGACGAAGTGCAGCAGGACAAGAGGTACACCACCAGTCCAGCCAAACATCTGACTCGCACTTACAGTGTCTAGGCATCTTTAACAGCAGCCTCATTGAGTCAATGCACTGTGGCCTCTGCAAAGCTGCGACTTTTTTAAAACTTCGCCACAGTGTGCAGTGTACAGAGGAAACAGAAAGCTTTAAACAATTCAGTTTTACATCCACAGAACACCATATGAAAACTTCCTGACCCAACATGTTGGATTGTCCTACAGTTACCACACCTGCCTGTAGCAGTCCGGTATCAGTGAGGTCACTACAGATATAATGACCCAAATACTTCATCTCATTTTGAACATTTAGAAACACTGCCGCAAGGCGTGAACTCAGGGAATGTTAGAACCTATCATCCTTGGTTCTCACAACATATATTAGGCTTTTCATAGCGTTATAATTTGATATCATTATCGAACCATATTGGTGAACAGATATTCAAAGAGATGTGAAGTCCTGCACTGTTACGGACAGAACACAACCAGGTCATCTGCATACATTGAGGTGATTAATGACGAACCTCCTGCGACACATCCAGTCTTAACAACTTATTGAGCTGTACAGAAAGATCGTCCATGTAAATATTAAAGAGCAGTGGGGACAATATCCCCCCTGCCTGACCCCATTTGCTGACCCTGAAGGAGTCAGACACAGGACTCGCCCATTTCACTTGCCATGGTCTGCTTGAGTACCAGAAAATGAGAATTCTAATGAGATAAGATGGGAAACACCTCTATTAGATAGTTTTGTAAATAGTTTTCATGATTGATTCTATCAAAAGCTTTAGACGCATCAGGAAAACCACAAAAAACATAGTAGAGCCCTGGCAATGATATTTATCTAGGTAACTCCTTCAATGGCAAAAACATTGTATCAGTACCGTGTTCTGTTTAAAACCAAACTGGTTGGCAGCTGTATAGACATATGGTTCAAGTCTGTTCAGGATGACCCTCTCAAGCACTTTTGAGGACAGAACTGGCCAAGGCTATGGGCGATAGTTGTCCATACTGCTTAGTTTACCAGCTTTGTTTTTTATTCACTGGGCAAAAGTAGAACAGATAATAGTGACTCAGGCAGGATCCATTTGTACCCATCAACCCAGTAAAAGCAAATTAGCCAACAAGGGATAGAATTTTCTGCTTGGCAAATTTGAGATGTTCTGAAGTTAATTCTATCTGGTCCACAGGACTTGTTTATGCTTCAATTTGGACACCTCCTTCAAAAACATCCTGTGGAGATATTATCATTTCCTCATCAAATTCCAAAGTCTCGCACAGGCCAAGTTACTCTTTAAGCAGTTAAAACAAATTTTGTAATATAATTCTGCAAAGTGGCAGATATTATCAGAGCCAGTCTGTCCCATCAATATTAGAAGAAAGAGAAGCCCTGCTACTGTTTAACTTTTGATCTCTTCCAAAGTCAGTGTACGAGTTGTTTTGGAGTTTTACACGCAAGGACTCTGATCTTTAGCGATTCTCTTCCTTTTAATGTTACCTTAAGGCATATTTAAATTGAGCGTTAGCTGTTTCTTTCTTCTCGAACAATGGCCCACTTCTGTGTTTACATTTTTCAGGACCACACTTTAACTGCACTTCGGGCTTTCAGCATGGGCTGCGTCACATATCGATTCCAGCCAGGGTTTAACATTTACCATTGTTGAATGCTTTTTTCTGCATGACATTAGGACGTGCCTGATTTGATGAGAGCATTGATAACTTCATTATTATAACAAACATTATTATTATTTTAGTATTATTAGAAGCTGATAAATGTAGGCCTCTGGTCACTTTGTGTCCACAAAACAAATTACCAATCTGCTCCTTTTACCCATCTTTATTTGCAGGCAGTTTTTTCCCCACAAAAATAGTTTCAGCCAAAACATGGCTGCCAGTTCGACCTCTGAGGCGTTCCCACAAAACCATGTTGCGGTGTGGGCCCACTTGTCTTTCGGTCTTTGGCTCTCATGATTGAAGTTTTCCCTTTTGGACAGGGAGGTGGCTGACCCACCGGTACAGAGGAACCATGGACGCCCATATGAGCAGGGATCATTGGAGCTCCTGAAACAGAAAATATTTGAATTGTTGTTTACAAGAACACTTTACGTTACTTTCCTAATGTAAAGTTTGATACCTGAAGTTGAATATAAATGAGGAGGAAAAGACGCGCATAGTGTTGAGGCTGACCTGAAAAGGGTAGAAAAAACATGTTTACTTAGCCATTAAATGGATAACCACAGGACACATACACAGAGCATTTTACACCATTACATTTTTTTGGGGGAAAAAGATATTTGAACCCCCAAATACAGATCATTATGGAAATACTAAATATATATAATATATATATATATATTCAAAATATATATCTATCTTATACATAATATACGTATGCGTGCAAGTGGCGTTAAAGTTTGTACTCAAGTACTAGATATGCTACGCGGTGCAGCTGCTACTCCTGTAGTCTGCCTCCAAAACGACTTCACGCTCGTTGCGGAATTATCCACAAAGCTTTTATTAGGTCAGAGCAGGAAAACACGTGGACCGTACCATGTATGGACGGGCTTTTGTTCCAGTCTGAGTGAAACAGATGCATGTTGTGTTGCATTTGAAAACATGAAGCATGTTAGTTACGTTTTTTCTCCATTGGTTTGGCTCATTTCTTGAAAAAGGAAATTACATTCTCAAAAAAGTCTCAACCACTTGGCATTGTTCACAACAGAATTTAATTTCTCATTAATTTCATTCCATGTCCATGTCTCAATGTTCCAGTACATCTGTAATGGTTTATAAGTACATGTAGCCACAATTAGCACCAATTTCCAACGTGAATAGATCTAGTTGATTTCTCATTCTAATGGTTGTTCGCTCCAAATGTGTTCAGCGTCATCATTGTATAAGTTCATCAATGCACAATGTCTGTTCCATTGGTCCCAAAATTAGTCAAGAACACATACCATGAATACCATATGAATCCCTTGTTAACATTTATACATTTATTACAGCAAATGAAAGCTGGGTACCTGATTTTATGGTGTTTGTAGAATCCATTTATTTCTTGCCACCTCAAGAGTATGTTTGTAAACACAGGCAAAACACAGACCTTGTTGATTGTCTTTTCACACTAAAAGTTTTATTGGAAGCAATGGAGTGATAGAAGTCTAATCTAAATTAGTGGAATTTATCTTGGGGGTGGCCGCCCCTGCCTTTCACTTTGTTCACAATTTGAATACACAGAGACATGAGAGCTTAGAGCAGTTTTGGGCCAAAACATTGTCACTGGAACAGGAAAAATCAGGTACCCAGCTTTAACAGTTCAGGTTGGAAACTAGAACTGACTAATGAAGCACTGTAGCTGCATATCATTCATTGTTTTTGTTGTGTGTTATGTACAGTATGTTATGCTGGAATACCTTTTTCTTTTACTCTGATGTTATGGAAGTTACTTATTTTGTGTGAATGATAATGGTTACATTTCCTGGCAGTATGAGTGCAATGTGTGATGTCAAAACCTTGGAGGCTATCTTACCCTCAATCCTTGTCTTTGTGTTGTTGTTTTACTTCAGTTTTAATACACAACTGTTTCTGTTAGCTAGACAAAAAAAAGTTACAGTAACCATTGTCAATGAAGGACTGGCTAGATGAAAGGATGGACATGAGTGGACCATTTCAATGGTCCTCTGCCATAGTGAAAAAAACATCTAAAACATTAGACTGCAGTGCTTACAACAATGCCAAAGGGACCAAAGTATTTTGGGGGCACTGACTGTTTTAAATGAGAAGGAAATTTAGTTTTGACACATAGTGAAATGTTTTGGAGAGTGTATGAACTTTTGGCAGGCGAACCATGCGTGTTGTGCCGAACCATCCACGTTATTTTGGCAAAAGACCAGAGTGTTGAGTACGTCCAAGCAATTGAGAAGGTCTTTGCCATTTTGGGGGCATTGACTATTTAATAAGAAGAAATAGTTTGAAGCATGAGTGAACTGTTTGGAGAGATATGAGTTTTTTCTGACGTGAGCTATAAGTGTTGTGCTGAACTTAAGTGATGTTTGCCAAATGTTTCTTAGAATTTTGAGAATGTCATTCTGTTTCAAGCAAATGAGCCAAACCAATGGAGAAAAACTGTACCTTGAAGATTTAAATTTGGTGTTTGGCGCCCTCCTTCTGGAAACTTATCACAACTGCTCCTGGCTTTTTGACAGACGAGAGCCTTCCAACATAACATGTACACTTAGGCTACGTTCAGACAGTAGGGCTGAAGCGACCCAGTTCCGACTTTTTTGCCCTATGCCAACTGTATCTTGATCTTTTCATGACCAGTCTGAACGATACAGAGCCCATCTTTCAAATTGACCAGGCCACTTTGGATATGTGGTCCTAAAGCTGATACGTATCTGACCTCTTTCTATTGCGACTTCACGTCATCGCTACAAATACCATTCACTCTGCTTTAACCTCTTAACCCCACCTTAACGGAGCCTATTTTCTTCAGTTTGACTTTACCCAATTAAAAACTTTTTCATTCCTTTTTTGTCTGGGGTGAGGGACGGTGGCCACTGTTGGTAGAGCAGGTTGCTCGATATCGGAAGTCGCGTGTTTAAACAAATCCCGCTCCCGCCAAAATTGCACATTTTGTCGTTGTGTCCTGGGCAAAACACTCCCTTCTACTTGCCTCAAGTTGTGCTTCTGTGTACATTAGTGTATGAATGAGAGTAAATGGGATGAGTTCGACTGGTAAAGCGCTTGGACCTGATTAAAGTTAGAAAAAGCTCTATATAGTTGAGTCCATTTACTTATTTTATTTATTAGTTTATTGAACAGGGACAGTACCACATTAATTGAACATTTCTGTAAACGTGTCAGTATTAGCTGCAAAGCTAGTTTTCAAACTGTGTCCCTGGCAAGGTGTATAATGCCAACAACAATTATAAAACATAAAAACAATTTAAAAAGTTTGGGCTACATACTTACATAACAAATTGTGTGATACAAATTCATACATTAATAACATCTGAATTGTTCGTTCTGTGACTGCACAATAGAATGGAGATTTTTGGTGGCAAGGGCAGGGTCATACAGTTCAAACAAACATAAGGATAAATATGTACAATTATTATTTACAAAGCAACATCTATGCAGAGGATCTGACACTTGGCTCAGTCCTGCACCAGGGAGCGTCTAATGAGCACATCGTTGATGGATTTCAAACCAATTTTTTTAATTGTAGTTCCTAAAGTGTTAAACGTGGGGCCATTCTCTAAGTGAGAGGGATGCTGTTCCAGATGTTACAGGCCCCTGACTGAAAGAACAAGTTCTGGCCAAGGGTGGTATTCTGAAGGGCACTTCACAGTGCCCTTTACCATTTGTTTTCGTCAGTTTTTTTCATCGCATTTGGCTTTTCATCACTCATTTCGTTGTGTTTGGCCGCTTTTTTATTGTGTTATTGCGTTTTCATGGAAAGCTTTAGATTTCGGTGAAGCCGAACTGAAGAATGCCACTTGGTCAGGTGGGGGTTAAGAGGTTAAAAGTAGACGGGAGCGGGAGGAAAAACTACACGTGCACTTGCTTATGAATAAAGTTACGGTTTGAGTGACGTCCTGACCTCAGCAACAGTTCTCGTAAAAGACATTCGCTGTCTCTGCTCCATAAAGTCCAATAGTACAAAAACTGTCTCTTTCCCTTAAAAATGATCGGGTTATGACGTACTTGCAATTCCGTTAGTTCCTAAAACCTTTACATAGCCAGATCTGCCGGCGCTGTTTCTAGTTTACTCCCTCAAACATGATCCCAAACACAGCATTTGAGAGTAATATGAACGACTTTTGTAAAAAAAAAAAAAAACTGGGCATTAAGTCCTCAGTCTGACGTAGCCTTACTCCGTCAAGCTCTGATGAGTCATCGGTTTGTTACGTTTCAGCATGTTTATCCATTTCAGGAGAAAAGATTCACTATTTTGTTTGTAATAGGACCTATTGAGCCAAACACCTGAGTTTTTGTGTATTGCAGTAAAAATATGTGAAAGCAATGGTCGTTGATTGTGGGTTTCTGCCTCATAAGGAAAAAATTATATTTTTAAAGCATGGATTTAATGCCCAGTATTAATTTGATTAATGCTTCTTAATTACTTAACCTTAATTTTGCTTTATTAATTAATACTTTTCAACTGCCCGTTGGAAACCCTGATGATTGTCTAATGCAACACAGTGGCTGCTTGCAAACACCACATTTCCATCCACAACAAGTAAACCAGGAAGGAATTACCATGCTGTAAACCAAGTGGCTCTAAAATGGCTGGTATTTTTTATATTTAACCCTTGTGGACAAGCCATCATAGTTTAAAGATGACATGTTTACCATTACCCCAACTATTATACCAGGCTACGGCGATCCCTTGGCTTGAATGACAGAAACAAGATATTGCATTTACACCTTAGTTTATTGTAGGACATATTTGTAAGTAGAGAAAGGCAATCTTCAGTTTCGACCATTGTTGTGTTAGTCCATTTCCAAAGCCCCCAACGCCCCTGGATAGGGGCATCTGCCAGGCACTGTTATCTTGGTTACAGTTCATTTGATGTTCCCTGATGAAAAGTTCCCAAGCTACTCTGGGAGAACCGTCGTGAAGAGGCAAGGAACCAGAGTAGGCCGAGGGCTCGGTTAGCCGCCCAAGTCGGCCTAGAGCTGAGCCAATTTTTTACAAGTTCCATGCAGCACACATACAAAAAGAGGGACCCTCCGCCAGCAGAGATCTACATATAAAAGTAATGCAGGATTCACTGAAATTGAACTTAAACACACTAATTAAGCTTAGAGTGGAGTTTACGATCTACTAGGTGTTGTTGTCGTAGCGCACACTGTTTCCGGCAACACGCAAACAGGTCCAACCGAGCCACAAAGCTAGTAACACATTTACCCTATTAGTCATACGATGTTCTGACAAAACGTGACACTTCAACTCACCAACGATGTCCGCTAGCATCCTTCAAACGTTACTGGAGGCTTTTGCCGAACAGCAACTATGATGCGCCTAATCGTCTACTTTTTCACATGTATCTCCTGGTTTTTGTGGCCATGACAACCCTGCCTCCAGCAGCGGTGACGTCAGAGGTGCAGAGGTTCAGGTTGAGGGCATAAGAGAGGATAATTAGAGAGGATAGGATAATTTAGCTGGATAAAACCCACCCCATATTGTTTACTCAAATCTAAGTAAGATATCCCAAATCTGCTCAGAAAGTGTTTGTATCTAATGTGTCACAATCTAGCTTCACCAGTTCTGCTGGTGCTTTCCCCCTGAACAAAACGACGTTTTGTCAAAGATTTCATCGATAGCTTCTTAACTAAAAACTCACCAACTCATGCAGAAACCATAGACAATAGGTGCAGAAGGGAAACAGGTTGGGGTGTGGAGGGGCAGAGGGATGAGGAGACTACCTGCTGAACAGCCTGGTGGATGAAGAGAAGTCTCCTCTGATGAATGTGTGGGATCCCGGAGCAGGGGCAGAGCAGAGTGTGTCCTGATGGAGGGGAGAGTGGCACCGATCACAAACAAACCTGAAAGAAAGTAAACATGAAGTTCAATCTGTAACAACGAGGAAATACTTTTGTACATTAGGGGGCGCCACAGATCCATGACCTGAAAATTAAACATAATGGTAAAAGTATTGAGGGAACAAGAAACCAAAGTGTGATGCCACAAAAGTGAAGCCGTAAACAACATTGAGAAGGGGCACAGGGGACAGGGGGCCAAGCAGCCAAGACAAGCCAACCAGCCCAAATTAGACGCCCTAACTGTCTACCCAAAACTGTCTACCCCAAACGCAAACGCCCTAACGGACTACCCCAAACATAATCGCCCCAACTGTCTACCCCAAACATAGATGCCCTAACTGTCTACCCGAAATTAGACGCCCTAACTGACTACCCAAAACGTAGACTATTTACACTCTACTGGGAAAGGTCCTCAGCAGGAAAGGTTTAAATGTCTAAAACCTACGACGCGACCTCTTAGCAAAAGCCTCAACGTCATCATCCTCCCTAAAGCGCTTACGAGAAGAGGGAGAAGAGGGAGACGACGAACGAGAGGAAAGAGGGGAAGAAGGGGGAGGGGGAGGATGGACGAGAGGAAAAAGGGGAAGAAGGGGGATAGGGAGAGGGGGTGGACGGGGGGAGTGGAAAAAGGTGAAGAAGGGGGAGAGAGAGAGGGGGAGGACGGACGAGAGGAAAAAGGGAAGTAGGAGGAGAGAGGGAGGATAGACAGAGGAAAAAGGGAAGAAGGAGGAGAGAAAGGGAAGAGGGGAGCGACGGAAAGGGGAAAAAGCAGACCCAGCAGATTGGGTCAGAACAGAAGGGCCTGCAGGAGCAGAGAAGGCCCCTGAAGGAATAGGGGAAAAGGCAGACCAGCAGATTGGGTCAGAACAGAAGGGCCGGCAGGAGCAGAGAAGGCCCCTGCAGGAAAGACACGAGAAGGGGAGATCAGGATAGGGCGCAGAGGAGCAGGAGAGATGGTGGGAAAGGCAAAGCCACAACGACAGGTTGATCCTCGCAATCGCAGAAGTAAAGATCAGGAAGCACCTCCTGAGAAGAAGAGGGAGGGGAAGCAACAGGAGAGGCAGGAGGAGAGACAGGAAGAAGGGGCGAAAGAGAGAGAGGATAAGGTCCGGAAACGAAAAGGTGGGAAGAGGAAAGGGGAGAATGTCCTCGAAAACTAAGGACAAGACAGAGTAAGAGGAGATGATAGAGGGAGGAGAAGGAGAGAGAGCCCGTCAGAAGGTGAGCAGCCGCCGGAGGTGGGACGTAGGCGGAGGCTGACCTGGGACAGGGCCCGCATCCCCAGCACCGAAGGGAAGGACCGCAGGAGGAGGAGGGTCCACAGGCGGCAGCCAGGGACATCTCCTAAACACAGAAAAACATCAGACATCAGAGTTACTTTTCAACTTACTTAGTTTGATTAAACTGGCTTTGCACTGCAAATATTTAAAGTGTTTTAAGTTTACTAAATATTTCAATTAGGTTTCCTAGTATATTTCATTTGCTTTTTAAAATTAACATTAGACGGATTTTCCTCATTGCTAACGGGGCAAATCAAAATATGATGTGTTAAATGTATCATTGATAATGTGTAAATCACAAACGGGTACGTTGTGTGTTTGTGTGCATGCCTTGTTCCTATGCTCTTTGTTCCTTGTAATATGTTCCTTTGTAGTACTGTGATATGTTATTTTTTATTGTAATGATTTTGGGGTTGGGCGCTCATAAGCTTTTGCTTCGCCCCACTCCTTTTGAGCAGAACTTCAACTGCTCAAATAAACAAACTAAACTAAACTAATGAATAATTGTCCAAAGCTGGACACTGTAGGAACTGTCTGTGAAATGGACAGTCCTGGAGCCTTGTGACTGAGCAGATGTGGAAGTACCAAAACACACTGCTGCATCAAAATACTAAATCATTCGAAGTCATTACAAGGCCTGCAGTTAGATGTTATATTGTGCACTTGAAAGTAAACGTTCCAAATGAAAGCAGGCGCCATTTTGTTCAAAATGTTGCTACTAAATTTGTGACATTCAATAACACCCTGCACAAATAATCCAAACAAATTCCCACATATTCTTAGCTAATGGGTTAGTTTGTGCCCTTTCTATTCACATTTTGTTGTTTTATCCAGGTTTTATAGTGACATTTTGAAGTAATTGTCGAATGAACTGTCTACCGATTTGTCTACCAATCAAACAAGCTAACGTTAGCTTAGCCCTAGCACAATTCCCTTTTAAAAGTGTTTTTCTCCGTTAAGTTATGAAATATAACTGTACATTTGGTAATAATTCGATAATTATCTATATTTAGCTTGTTTTCACCGAGTGTTGATTAATTATCCAAAGAAATCGCTAACGTTAGTGTTAATGTCAATTTGCATATATCCAAACCTAACAAAGACCTAGCTAAACAGACTTAGTAGGACAAAAATATCTTTCACAACCTATCAAATTCTACAATAAGTAGGTACTAATAAGTAAGGATATGAGGAGACTTACCTCCAACCTGCAGGTCCTGGTCGTGGTCCAGAGGGAGGTCCAAGGGAGTCATCTTCCGAGTCAGTTTTCCGCTGTAGTTTATCACAAACCTGGCAAAATATTAAAACATGTGTTAGTTAAACTGCTTTTACGTTGCCAACAGATGAATGTGGAGACACTATTTAAAGCAGAACACGCTAAAATGATACGCACCAGTACAGTAGCAACTCACTTGAAGTTCAAGTGAGAAGTGAACACACAGGTCCTAAGGTGACGACACATGGAAGTTGGAATTCTACATCGTGATGTCACATCACAACGCATTATTTGATTTACAGTGTATTTTTTCAAAATAAACTAGTGGAGGTTTTTAAAAGGTAAAATCGAGTTATTGTTCACACTAGTTGGATAATCTATATGGTAGAGATCGCCAGCTCGAGCTGTTTCATGGCCTTTCCACTTTTTATAGGCCTACGTTACTTTTTTATTCAATATACATTTTCACGATTATTTATTAACATAGAACAGAATAATATCTAAGCTGCAGTCATATAGCTTCATGCGTCTTTTAGGAGCCACGTAAAGAACTCAGGACCGCAGTTCAGGGACTACAGTGAGAGTGAATGTTATTGACCAAACAAGAAAATCAACTGCTCTTGAGAGAGATAAGACTCAGCTGTTGTCTGTAGCCGAGCCGTCCTCTGTCCTTGGTGCTGATGTACAAACGTGCCCCTAATGAGGCCTATTAATGAGCTACTTTTCATTCTTCAAAAACTAACGCACATAAAACTTCTAAAAACGTCTATAAAATTTCAACATTCAGTGCTTTTCAAAATATGTGAAATTGGTTGTAAAGTATTACTGTATATTTTTGACACAATCCTCTTATTTTATTCCATTTTCCACATTCAGAATGGGTGTAGTTAGTTTACAGTCGCTCACAGAAATAAGAATAGTGGTTCTCAAACTGTGGTTCCGTGTGGCTGCACAAATATTGTATTGCCGTATTAGGTGATGCACAAATAATATAGTGCATCACTTAATACATCGTATAGCAATACAGGTGAAACTTGAAAAACTAGAATATTGTTCAAAAAGTTCATTTATTTCTGCAATTCATCTTAAAATGTGAAACTAATAGATATAGATTCATTGCATGCAAAGTGACAGTCAGGTCCATAAATATTGGGACATTGACTCAATTCTTATTAAAACTTAAACTGCAGGCTTTCAGCTTTCCTTTGAGAGTATTTACATCCAGCGTTTTTATGCGAACCTCCCACTTTTCAAGGGACCATAAGTATTGGGACAATTGGCTGCTCAGCTGTTCCATGGCCAGGTGTCTGCTTTTCCCTCATTATCCCATTCATAAGGAACAGGTGAGACGTCCAGAGTTCATTTCAAGTGTGATATTGCATTTTGGATATTATTCTTATTATTTATTTTCAATATGAGATCCAAAGAGCTATCACTATCATTGAAGCAAGCCATTATTAGGCTGAAAAATCAAAACAAACCCTATTCAACTTTGGTTTGCGAATGAGCTCAAAACCCTATCCTCACTGTGAAGTACGGAGCAGGAGAATCATGGTGTGGGGCTGTTTTGTTGCCTCAGGGCCTGGACAACGTGCTATTGTCACACACGGTGAGGTTCTAAACCAGCTTGGAGAATACCACTGTTAAATAATGACGCCGTGCTTTAAAAGTTTATACATAGATTTAATAGAAAAATGTATAAAAATAGTCAATGATATACAAAAGGAAACCCAGAGCCAACGGATGCGGAAGTCTAAAAGTTCAGTCCCCCCTCAATAAAATCCGAACGTGGGTACGGTTGGGAGAGAGGAGGCGAGTTGGTCTCACGGGGGGATGGGGGGTCGTTCAGTGCAGCTCGAAGTCCCAGTGTTGCTTGATGAAAGGAGGCGTGGCGTCCCCTCGTTCGCAGCGCTTGTCCCTTGACACTGTAGAGAAGGGAATTCGACCTCGGTAAGTGTGCAGCAGAAATAAAACAAATCACGGTGCACGCGAGTCAGCAGGGGGTTCACGTCCCTTCACTTAGCTCTCGTTATGCGTTGAATTGAGTCTGAGCGGTCCGTAGCGCGTCCGCCCCCCCGACGCGTTCTTCTCCACCTGCGTTGCGTCTTGAACCGCCTCCGGTCACACGGTGCTCTCCCCCCGTCCACGTTACTTCCAACGACCTGGGTAAAGACGCCGTTAAACAGCGGGGGTAGAGGAGGATCCCAGGGAAAGCAGGATCAGAATGACAATAAGAGGGAGAGGCACGACAGGCTGGACACGTCCCTTTACTTAGCTGGTTTAGGCGTTGTACATGATCCGGCCCGCTCCTCCACGGCTGCTCCTCGGCCTCGTCTCCGCCGATCTCCCCACAGCCTCACCGGTAGTTCGCTAGCGCCGTCAGTCCTTCACTCCTGTACTCTCCCACTCCGCGTGTGCACCTTCTCGGCTACCTGGCCGCCTTTCTTTCTCTCCTGCTCCCCACACAACTTCCTCCTTCATAAGCGCCAGTCTTGTTGGTCGCAACCAATCAGCTTCGGTCAGGGGAGTGGATCACTAATTGACTGTCATGTAGCGTCCTGTCACCCCAAACTCAAAACACTGCAAAAGTCACTACAACCAAAATACACACAAGTTGGGCGAACTCTTATATGCGCCAATACAAGGAGTTTAAGTATGACAAATAAACGGGCCAGTGTCATTCCCCCCAACTTTACTGTTGGTCGTCCCGACCAATATTTAGTCCCGATACCGAACTGGACCCCTACCAATGTTTGTACGTTGAGACCGACGTACACTAGTAGGTACGGGTGCTGGAGGCTCAGGTGCAGGTATGTTGACTCGCCCAGGGCTTCTTGGACATTCCATTTGTGGCTCGGGGCACGCGACCAGCCCGGGGAGCCACCAGGTCGGAGGGGTGGACACGGCTCTCCCAGTGGCAACTCAGGTTCTTGTGGAGCTGGCTCGTGGTGGTACTGCAAATCATTTAATGGGCACAGCCGGAGGTTATTACGATGTATTGTGCAGGTTGGCATATCTTTACCTTCGGGGCGCACAATATACACAGGATGGTCCGTGCGTAGCGGACCTATGACAACCAAGGGTTCCCGGAGCCACCGTGGGGCCAACTTCCCTCCAGCTCTCCGACGGAAGTTACGGATCAGTACTCGTTCTCCTGGCAGTAGAGGCACGAGCTTGGCCCTCTTATTATAGCGGGCTCGATCTTGTTCCTGTCTACCTTTAGTCCTCTGCTTTGCCACTCTGTAAGCATGTTCTAGGGCCCTGTGGTGCATTTTAACCCACCCCTCTAGGCTGTATCCTTCGGCAGCGGGCCCCAAGTCCATCACCCAGTCCACTGGCAACCTAGCGTGTCTTCCAAAAACCACATAATACGGGGTCATGCCAGTGGTGCTGTGCACGGTGTTGTTGTAGGCCTGGACAAGTGCAGGGAGATGGTGGTGCCATTGGGTCTGCTGGGTCTCCTCCAGAGAGCCCAAAAGTCCCAATAAAGTCTGGTTGAACCTTTCACAAGCGCCGTTCCCTTGTGGGTGATAAGCAGTGGTACGGCTCTTTTGGCAACCATACAGTCGACACAGCTGGTGGACCAAGGAGGACTCGAAAGCTGCCCCTCGGTCGGTAAGTATACGTTCTGGACATCCAAAGGTCTGTATCCATTGGGTATAAAGAGCCCGTGCTGTGGTGTCCGCCGACTGGTCTTTAGTAGGCACTGCAACAGCAAACTTGGAGAAAAGGTCAGTCATTACCAGAATATAGGGGTACCTGTCCTCCGGTCGCCCCAGTGACAGGTAATCCAGTCCCACAATCTCAAATGGGCAGGAGGTGGTGATTGGTAGAAGAGCAGCCCTTCCATCTGGTCCAGATTTCTGATATATACACTGTGGGCACAACTGTCCATTCCCTCACATCTTCTGTCATTCGAGGCCAGTAGCAGCGTAATTGCAGGGCCTTAAGCGTCCGGTCGCCGCTAGGGTGGCCCATGCCTTGGTGATAGGTTCTCCATATGCCTTCAGTTTCATGCTCCGGGATAAGATGTTGGAAAATTTGCAGACCAGAGTTCTGTTCCGTCGAGGCTCGTCCCAACACCCCATTCCGTAGGGAGATGTGATCCCATTCCTTCAGGAGCCTTCTTAAATACAAGGAGGCGTCACGTACCTCTGGGCAGGAGGCCTGCTGCTCCTTCCACTGACGAAGTTGTACCAGGTCTGGGTCCTTCGCTTGGCGGTCCGCCCAGGCATCACCTTCATCCATGGCAACCGGCTCTGCTTGTGTCATCAGCACCCCTGCTGCTTGATCCGGTAACCTGGATAAGGCATCAGCATTACGGTTTTGTGCCCCGGGGCGGTATTTTATAGTATACCTGAAGTTAGCCAGTTGTGCAGCCCATCTTTGCTCCACTGCGCCCAGCCGAGCGGTCTCCAGGTGCACCAAAGGGTTATTATCTGTGAACACAGTGAACTCTGCTCCATACAGATAATCCTTAAACTTCTCGGTTACTGCCCACTTCAAAGCTAGCAGCTCCAATTTGAAAGAGCTGTAGTTTTGGTCGTTTCGCTCTGCCGGCTGTAGGCTGCGACTGGCGTATGCTATTACTCGCTCTTTGTTCTCCTGCACTTGTGCCAGCACCGCCCCGAGGCCCTCGAAACTGGCGTCTGTGTACAGCCGAAATGGCTGGGAGAAATCAGCATAAGCCAATATTGGGGTATTTAGGAGGGCGTCTTGTAACCGTTCAAACGCACCCTGGCACTCTGGCGTCCAGTGTATTAGTGCAGTCCTTTTCTCGTGCGCAGTATTGCGTGTCAAGGCGTTCAAGGGGGTGGCAATCTTAGAAAACCCGGGAATGAAGCGTCGATAGTACCCTGCGAAGCCAAGAAATGACTTTACCTGTTTCACCGTTTGTGGTAGGGGCCAATCCTTCACAGCTGCCGTCTTATTTGGGTCAGTGGCCACCCCTTTCTCACTGATTACATGCCCAAGGTAGGTCACTTCACGTTGAAACAGACTGCACTTCTTTGGCTGCAACTTCAGCCCATGTTGATCAAGTCGTCTGAACACTTCTTCCAGGTGATGTAAGTGGCTGTCGAAATCAGGGGAAAAAACAACAACATCATCCAAATATATCAGCAGTGAATCATTTACCAGATTTCCAAGGCAGCGTTGCATGAGCCTCTGGAAGGTGGCAGGGGCGTTGCACAGTCCAAAAGGCATGCGCTCAAACTCATACAGGCCGAAAGGGGTCGTGAAAGCCGTTTTCTCCCGGTCCCCGGGGTCCATCTCCACTTGCCAGTATCCACTGGCCAGGTCCAAAGTAGAGTACCATTTCGCAGCCTTTAGACTGGTCAGAGATTCCTCAATCCGCGGCAAGGGGTAGGCATCTTTGTGAGTCAGTGCGTTTAACCTGCGGTAGTCCACACAGAACCGCCAGCTCCCGTCCTTCTTCCTTACAAGGACGATGGGAGCCGCCCAGGGACTCGCGCTCTCCCGCACCACACCACTTTCCAGCATGTTCTTTAATAAGGTCTGGAGCTCAGCATACAAGCTTGGGGGAACCGGTCGGTACCTCTCGCGGCTGGCGGTGCAGAACCTGTTGGTATTTGGTGTTTTACCGCATCGGTACGACCAAAATCTTCCTCGTGCCTTGAAAAAACTCCTTCCCATTTGCGTAATAGGTCAGTCAGTTTCTCCTGTTCCACCGGGTCAAGGCCATCCCCCTGAAGGGATAGGGCAGGATGAGGGTCCCTTTCATTTCCATGATCCACCCGGACGCGCCTTACTGCCACTTCAATGATGTCCGGCGCCACGCTATCCAGGACCAGCTCCTGCTGCTCCTTCACGTCCGCTGAGTCCACTTCGGACACCTGGGCCACCGGCTGACGCTGTGGGACATCGACTGGGTAGGGGTTTGGATTGCACACTCTGCACGGCACTTGTCCCTCACTGAGTGTAGCCAAGGTACGCCCCACATACCAGTCGGAGTTGCTGTGTGGGAGAGGCTCGACAAAAACATAAGATTTATTTGATGGACTCCCACTCACCTGCAGCCACAGCACCATTTCCGAATGAGGGGGATTGTTACAGTTGGCTGACGCATCAGCTTGGCGACCCCCTGGAAGGGCGGAGCAGGACCCTTCGTAGAAGCCCGGTGGCACTCCGCAAAAGCCTGAGCCCAGACTTTGCCCTCAGTAGATGGCAGTAGGGTCCTGAAGGCCGACAGTCCAGGATGGTTCCCCTGCGTGAGAGCAGACCAGACGGGCTTAATTACGTTCATCCCCAATATACCCTTATCTGGCCCCAAACAGTCATCATTAACGATAAGAACACCCTTTTCTAGTACTTGGATGTTTCCTACCATAAAATTGACCATGGCATAACCAATGTAGGGTATTGTTAGTCCATTAGCTGCACGAAGAGACAACCATGCCAAGTCATCTGTACTAGACACTCCTGTTCCCTTAAGATGTTTCTCAAATAAACTTTGGCTCATTAGCGTTACCTGAGACCCGGTGTCAAGCACAAATGGTACAGGGCAATGGTTGAGCTTTACAATAACGTCGAGGCACTCACCAACCAAAGCAACCCTTCTCTGTAGGGGGGGTCAAGTGGTGACGTCGACTTTGCTATGGCCTCCGGATCCAAGGATACCGCCCCCACTGCCTGGCACTCAGCAGCAGGGGGAATCAAAAATCCTGGGTCTGAGACCCTTTACGTGGACAGCGTCGTTGAACATGCCCAGCCATGCCGCATTTGCAGCAGATAGGCTGACCTCGTGGATCCCATTGGTAAGTGGGAGCATTGACTGATCTAAATGGCTGGGCAGGAGGGGTGGGCGTGGCCCTGGGCTGAGATGGGCTAAACAGCTGAGTCCGCAGTTCTTCTACTAAATTAGTAGACAGGATCTTCATCTGCTCTTGAATCTCCTTCATTTCTCCCATGAGTTCTTCTTTCAACTCCACGCGTAATTGGCCTTTTAATTGTTCCGGGTCTGGTATGGTGGGATGTGGTGGTGTATATGTCCTTACCCGCTGGCTCAAAATGGTATCTCCTTCATCCTCTAGCTCCTGTTCCAAAGCACGCGCTTCTTTGCAAGCACTGGCAAAAGTGAGATGGTCTTCACGTCTCATCAGGCGGGTCAGTTCCTGTTTTACCGGACCCCTCCTCAGTCCCACCATCAATTGGTCCAGGAGCAAGTCGTCATCACCCTCTGCAGCCTCCTCATGTCCTTGCCACCTGTAAAACAGTTCTCTAAGCCGCAGGACAAAGGCATTAATATTTTCATCTGCTCTCTGTTTACAATTATAAAAATGTGTCCTCAGTTGCGCCTTAGTGGCTGGTTTGTCATACAGTCCTTTTAAAAAAGCTAAAATTTTCTTTCCAGTGTCTCGGCCAGCTGGGCTCACCAGTTGTAGCTCTCGTTTAGCATCCCCCTCCAGGGCTGTTAGCACAAAGTCCGCCTGTTGTTGAGAGTTTAGTCCTTGCGCCCGAAGCATAGCCTCCACCTGAGCCTTCCAGTCTTGAAATTTGGCTGGGTCCCCACCAAATTTGGGATAAAAGCTGCGCCCATGAACCATGGCATTGTAAACTGGGCCGTGATGGCGGAACTAGGGCCAGCATTAGAGCTAGGGTTAGTTTCGGGCATTATTTAACAGTGGAGCTGGTGCTGCAGACAACGCCAAAATTATGTCACACACGGTGAGGTTCTAAACCAGCTTGGAGAATACCACTGTTAAATAATGACTCCGTGCTTTAAAAGTTTATATATAGATTTAATAGAAAAATGTATAAAAATAGTCAATGATATACAAAAGGAAACCCAGAGCCAACGGATGCGGAAGTCTAAAAGTTCAGTCCCCCCTCAATAAAATCCGAACGTGGGTACGGTTGGGAGAGAGGAGGCGAGTTGGTCTCACGGGGGGATGGGGGGTCGTTCAGTGCAGCTCGAAGTCCCAGTGTTGCTTGATGAAAGGAGGCGTGGCGTCCCCTCGTTCGCAGCGCTTGTCCCTTGACACTGTAGAGAAGGGAATTCGACCTCGGTAAGTGTGCAGCAGAAATAAAACAAATCACGGTGCACGCGAGTCAGCAGGGGGTTCACGTCCCTTCACTTAGCTCTCGTTATGCGTTGAATTGAGTCTGAGCGGTCCGTAGCGCGTCCGCCCCCCCGACACTTCGGTAAAGTTAGAAAGATATTCACAGATTCGGCTTTTCCGGATCAATAACTAATCATCGTAACATTGCTTTCACAAAACCGACACTTAAGTGCAATCACAGCAAGGTGGACTACTACCTACAATCGTATTTTCCTCAAAACAAGCCGCCCTCCGCGCTGGTAGACTTGCATTGGCCTCTACGCAGAGCCTGCTGGTGCTCGAATGCGCAGGGACCGTCAACAAATGGCAACACCGAAAAATACAGAAGAATGAGAAAGATACAGAAATATTCAATAGCCTTGACCTAATGTGTAGTGTCATTAAAATTGCGTGTGTGTGTTTCTGATTGTGTGTGGGTATATATATATATATATAAATATATATAAATATTTTTTGGTAAATGGTAAATGGACTCAACTTATTCTTTTCTACCTTTATCAGACCCAAAGCGCTTTACAGTAAGGAACCAGTCACCCATTCACACTCTCATTCATACACCAATGTACGCAGACACTGGAGGCAAGGAGGGTGAAGTGTCTTGCCCAAGGACACAACTCACGACCTTCCGATCACAAGAAGACCCGATCTACCAACTGCGCCACCGTCGCCCCATGTTTTTCTTGGATTGGAAAATTATTATGATTTTAAATAAACATTAAAAGTCAACTTTATCAAATTTCTTTGGATAAAGTTTTTTTTGTCATTTCAAGTATGTTTTATCATTAAAATGAGTCAAAAGTATACCTTTGCATGTTGTATAGCCACACACAACAAAGTAGATATAAACCATCTCACCTTAAACACATACTTTGAAAGAAGTGGTTTCAAATTAATTAAAAAAAAAATTTATCACGTAAAAACTACAAAAATGTGCAATAAGTACACTATTACATGTTGTACTGCCACCAAACTCACATCATACATAAACCATCTCCCCTTAATCACACTACAGCTCCCAGTTTGGTAAAATATAATCAAAATGATTTTTAAGGAATTTTTTTATCAAGAAAAAACTACTAAAATGTGCAATAAGTACACTATTACATGGTGTAGTGCCACCAAACTCACAACATACATAAACCATCTCCCCTTGATCACACTACAGCTCCCAGTTTGGTAAAATATAATCAAAATTATTTTTTAGGATTTTTATCAAGAAAAAACTACTAAAATGTGCAATAAGTACACTATTACATGGTGTAGTGCCACCAAACTCACATCATATATAAATCATCCCCCCTTGATAACACTACAGCTCCCAGTTTGGTAAAATATAATCAAAATTAATTTTTAGGATTTTTTATCAAGAAAAAACTACTAAAATTTGCAATAAGTACACTATTACATGTTGTAGTGCCACCAAACTCACATCATACATAAACCATCTCCCCTTGATCACACTACAGCTCCCAGTTTGGTAAAATATCATCAAAATTATTTTTTAGGATTTTTTATCAAGAAAAAACTACTAAAATGTGCAATAAGTACACTATTACATGTTGTAGTGCCACCAAACTCACATCATATATAAATCATCCCCCCTTGATCACACTACAGCTCCCAGTTTGGTAAAATATAATCAAAATGATTTTTAAGTAATTTTTTATCAAAAAAAAACTACTAAAATGTGCAATAAGTACACTATTACATGGTGTAGTGCCACCAAACTCACAACATACATAAACCATCTCCCCTTGATCACACTACAGCTCCCAGTTTGGTAAAATATAATCAAAATTATTTTTAGGATTTTTTATCAAGAAAAAACTACTAAAATGTGCAATAAGTACACTATTACATGGTGTAGTGCCACCAAACTCACATCATATATAAATCATCCCCCCTTGATAACACTACAGCTCCCAGTTTGGTAAAATATAATCAAAATTAATTTTTAGGATTTTTTATCAAGAAAAAACTACTAAAATTTGCAATAAGTACACTATTACATGTTGTAGTGCCACCAAACTCACATCATACATAAACCATCTCCCCTTGATCACACTACAGCTCCCAGTTTGGTAAAATATCATCAAAATTATTTTTTAGGATTTTTTATCAAGAAAAAACTACTAAAATGTGCAATAAGTACACTATTACATGTTGTAGTGCCACCAAACTCACATCATATATAAATCATCCCCCCTTGATCACACTACAGCTCCCAGTTTGGTAAAATATAATCAAAATGATTTTTAAGTAATTTTTTTATCAAAAAAAAACTACTAAAATGTGCAATAAGTACACTATTACATGGTGTAGTGCCACCAAACTCACATCATATATAAACCATCTCCCCTTGATCACACTACACCTCCCAGTTTGGTAAAATATAATCAAAATTAATTTTAAGGATTTTTTATCAAGAAAAAACTACTAAAATGTGCAATAAGTGCACTATTACATGTTGTAGTGCCACCAAACTCACATCATATATAAATCATCCCCCCGTGATAACACTACAGCTCCCAGTTTGGTAAAATATAATCAAAATGATTTTTAAGGAATTTTTTTATAAAAAAAAAGTAGTAGTACTAGTATTGAAAAATATGCTAAAAATTATTTTTAGATTGATTGATTCTTTATGATCCCTGAGGGGCAATTTGTTCCACAGCAGCCATTGGCACAGCCAACACATAAATACAGTAAAATATACAATACAATGAACAATAAGTTGCTCAAATTAAGAAAAAGAAATAACACAATTAACCCATAGATGTAATCCTGGAAAAGTTACACATTTTATTGTTTAGAGCTGGTTCAAGTATTTAACAGCTAATGGTACAAATGATCTTATGTATCGGTTTGACTTTGCCTTTCTAGAGAAGGCAATCTTCCTCCCTGACAGCAGGAGCCGAAACTGGCAGATTCCTCAATCAATCAATCAATCAATCAATCAATCAATCAATCAATCATCCATCCATCCATTTTCTTCCACTTGTCCGTTGCCGGGTCGTGGGGGCAGCCGTTGATCTGCCCAGGTCACATAGCACCGGCCCCCATGGCTCCTTCTGCAGGTGGTGGGTCCACAGAAGGACGGCCTCACGATTTTTTATATCGTTGATAAAAGAAAAAAAGATTGTATGTATTTTACTGTGTGGGATCAAACAAAATGTGTCCTCATTTGCCTTTCATATAGATGGCCAAGATGACAGTGATGGAATTTCCAAACATTCCAAAGAACTTCCACATTGAGTCATCAAAAAGATGTATTCAAAAACTCAGACGAGACATGGCAGAAGAAATTCTCAAAGGATCCGGTAATAAAAGATTTGTTTTTGGAAACTTTCTGCAAATTAAACATTTTTCTTTTGTAACTGAGATTATTCATAGGTTATTTGATTGATGCTCTTCTTTATTTCAAGATTCAAGGGATGACTTCTGCTCCTTCTGTGGAAATGGAGACCTGCGCCATTCTGCAGTTGATGCCCTTTGGGTGAGACAAAAAGGTTTCATAGTTTTAACATAATCTATTATAAATTAATCTGTAGTTTAAAAAAATAATATTTTAACTGCCATGCCTAACAATATTTTATTCTATATTGATTCTATATCTTCATAAGAAAAGTTTTACAGTGTTATAGACATGTGTATATCCCCATGTTGTAGATACAGTGTGAAACCTGTGGACGATGGTTCCATACTGAATGCATTGAGATGACACCAGCACAGATTCCAAACAAAGACACCCCTTGGTACTGTGTGTTGTGCAACAACTAGAGAGTTTATAGGTATACGTTTCACTTACTGTAGCCAGATACTGCATTCTTTATGTTTGGGAGTGTGGGAAATAAAAGTTGTTAAAACTCAAAGACTTACATTATGAGAGTATGAGTGTTGTATGTTTTGCGGCTTGCTATGGCCTTTATGTTGTTTTTTTACATGGAGCAGCTGACGAGGCACAGCAAAAGTAGAAAAGGGGGATAAAATGCAGCTAAGGATGGATAGTCGCTGCCACTAAGCTTGCACCATCAGTGCATCATGCATGGGACACAACTACTAAGCTGCCTTGCACCCCCAGAAACTTCTCTTTTTTATTTCTTTTTATTTATTGGTTTTAGGGACAATGCAAGTTAATGAACAAGCCACACCGGATTGTAGCCTTGGGCTAATTTTCATCCGTTGTCCCCCATGTTTTTAGTGGTA